>SZWC01000798.1:8858-24700 GCA_023375785.1 Penium margaritaceum | reverse complement strand
GCATTTTAGTTTCTTCCTACCAAATTTTTGACTCAAAACAATTTCCATAAATCATATTCCACCTCCTAGTAAAAAAACTAGGGACTGAAATTCTCTTTTTTAGATACTTCTTCCAGGCCCAGCAGCAGCAAAATCCGCAAATTTTCCTTCAAACACGCGGGGATTTCTTAATTCTTGAAACAAAAATGCATTACATTCCCAACCAGTTCCTGTTTCAGTAATCAGTATGAACTATTGATTCAGACTTGATCGCCACCATGAAAAAATGGGACCACTAGATCTTGGTAAGTTACTCATTGTTTTTTACCAGAAATGGTGTGATTGTTCATTGAGTTTCAATAGATTGGTGGATTTTTTTATTTTCCTCAATAGCCTTGTGTATCTGATTTTTCTCATGTAATGAACAACAACTCTGATTCTTTCGCATAACCCTCGTCTGGAATGAAATTTTTGCAAACTATGGCAGTTTAAACCCCTCAACATGAAACATCCGTATACAGTGAATCGTACATTGTACCATTGGTATTCATGGATGTGCGGGTACAAGATTATGACAAAAATATGTTGCTAGATTGTGGGAAGTTTGGTTTCTTGATAGAAACTATATGGAATCATAATTTGCACATTCCAATGCACGGAATAGAACTGAAATGGTATTCCTTCTGAGTGAGGTACTATTTCCCAATATTTGGAGGTCATGAGTCCAGTTCAGGCTATGACACTAACATTTCCAACAATAACTATTGCCAAGACTATTGGCCTGTGAGGCTTTTCAGGCCAAGATTCTGAGAGCAGCCTTCAAGGCCAAAATGCGGCTGGAGGACCTTCAAAGGAATCCATTACATGATTTTCATGCTATTATTTTGAACGCATATGATGGAAGTTTTCTTGTATGTGAATGTGATTTTTCTGATCCCGCTAGCCTAGGAGTGTGTTCATGCTTCTCTGTCCAAATGAGGCATAGAAGGAAAACTTTCAAATTCGTGACGATCTACTTTTCTAATGAAAAGTTGCTTCAGACATTAAACTTCTTTTCAGTCAGTCTAGAACAAGACTTTGCCTCATTTTTGAGAAATTCCTTGCAAGCTGTTGCGTGAGGGGTTGTTTGTGAGATGGAAATTACATTACAATGGTGACATCCATTTTCATGATGGCCAGCGTCAACATCGCAAAGGCAAGAACTTTTCTGACTGGAGCAAAAAGAATGAAGATGGTGCAGATGGAGAAAAGTCTCTGATTCCTTGTTGATGAGGAGGAACCAGCTCAATCCTCTCTCTCATCTGGTGAGACCCATACCCACCGGAATAAGTGTAACCACACCCTTGTAAACCATCTACCACTACCTCACCAAACAAAAGCAACTCCTTGTTTATGAAATTTTCATCATTTTTTTTTTGTTATTATGTTGATTCCACTGATGCATCTTATCCAATCCTCATATAAATGCAATTGCTTCATTGCTTAGCACCTGTAAGGATGGTTGAGTCCAGGTCCATGATGAACTACATCAACATGGTGAGATATCTCTTTGAAAATCTTGCTGCAATCAATGACCCTGTCAAGGAGCATGTTCTTATGGAAGATATCCTTGCTAGCCCTTCTAGAATCTACACTCCTATTGTTGTTTTCCTAGACCAGTGTGGCAACAAACTCTCTTTATCAACACTTAGAAGAACCTCATTTTTTTTGGAGGAGAACGAGGAGGGTGAAGGCAAAAGGAGACTGAAGCAGCTCTCAACACCAACCCTGGTCAAGGGAGTGATTTTTCATCAACCAGGAAAACTGGAGGGGGATGAAAGGAGAAATGGAAGTGGCACTACTGCAAGAAACTGGGCCATTGGATGAGTGATGCCAGAAGAAGCAGGAAGATCTTATGGTTGCAGTGGGAGCAGGAAATGAGTCTAATGTTTCTACGAATGCAACAGATTCATAGAGTGTATTTATAAACAGCATCCGATTCCTACATGTCTCCAAAGAAAAAAAACCCTGTTTTGGATCATTGACGCGGGAGCCACATGCCACATGGTGTTGGATATGAGGGTGCCAGAACTTGACAAAAAATAGGTTTCTTAATACAAATAATCTGGCATGACAGTTGCATAGAGGAAATTTCATAGGTTCTACCACACTTTACAGAACTCAATTCGGAGTCCATTTTGAGGGAGATATGGATTTCCACAGTTTGGGGATTATGGATCAGATTCAAATGGCCAGTGACCTGAGCGCTTTCAGCAAAAAAGGCGGCCAAAATCATTGACCAAGACGGCTGAGAGCGGCCTTCAAGGAGAAAAGGCGGCTGGAGGACCTCCAAGATACTTCAAGGAAGAATCAATCCATGATAATTTTCCGTGCATGTCGTGGGAGACATACTTCTCATGCATGACAATGTGACTGCCGATCATCTTTCTAGGCTAGGAGAGTGTGCTAGAGGGTCAACTTTGAAAGAGTGTATCTAAGTGCTCCCTTTGCAAAAAAAAGGCATACAAGGTCTTGTTGAAAAGCTGTGATTCCTTGGATTCTCACTCAAGAGTCCATCCAGAAATTTTCAAACTCTACAAATCTACGTTTCCTTCCATGACATCTGTTTGTGCAACCTGCAACTCCCTGTCACACACTATCGGTCCTGCCTAGGCGGCTCTTGATGAGCCTGATCACCTCCCTGAGGGATGCCCCAGTTTGAATCACTTGTATCAAAGCTAGAATAAGGAATTGACTCTTTCTTGAGGCATTCCTTGCACCCTGTTGTGTGAGTGAGTCATTTCTAGGCTGAAAAGTGCACTACCATGGCAACATCCACTTCTGTGGTGGTCGGCGTCAACATCGCCAAGTTCAAAGGCAAGAACTTCTTTTATTGGAGCCACAACATGAAGATGGTGCTGATGGAGAGGGGAATCTGGAGCCATGTGAGTGAGTGAGTACCAGCTCAGTCCTCTCGCTCACCTGGTCAGGCCTGTACCCACCGTGAGAAGCGTGACAACGCCCTTGCCACCATCTACCTCTACCTCGCCGAATGGCAGCAGCTCCTCATCCATGGCATCCTCATGCCAAAGGAGGTTTGGAAGAATCTTGAGTCTACTTATGCATCCAATTCAATCCTCATGAATATGCAGCTACGTTGTCGCTTTCACATTGTGAAGATAGATAAGTCCGGATCCATGATTTTCTACATCAACATGGCAAAGTCTCTCTCTAACCATATTTTTGCGGTTGAGGTCCTTATCAAGGAGCGTGTGCTCATGAAAACCATTCTCTCTGGCCTTCCTAGTAGCTACACTCCTCTCACTGTTTCCCTGGACCAGCGTGGCGACAAGCTCACTCTGAACAATGTGGAGGAGAGCCTACTATTTGAGGAGGAGCAGCGCAAGGGAGAGGAGTGCGGAAGCGGACTGGACGTCCCTCTCATCACCAACTCTGGTCATGGGAATGGTGCTGCACAAACCAGAGCCAATGGCGGAAGAGGGAAGAAGAATGTCACTACTGCAATGATCCAGGCCATTGGGCGTGCGAATGTCAGAAGAAGAAGGTGGGCCTTGATTTGGAGTGGGAGCGAGAAAGTAGTCTGACGCTTCTACAAATGCAACAACCTCTGAGAGTAGATCCATGACTACCATCGAGGTCCTACAGGTCTTTGGCAACACCGCCTTATTCTAGATCATTGAATCGGAAGCCACGTGGCACATGATGTGTCACAAAGAGTGGTTCATTGTCTACACTACCATTGAACCTCGTCGGGTGTACATGGGGGACAACCATGTGAAAATGGTGGTTGGGGAGGGTGAGATTGTATTTTGTGTTTCCATCGAGGGCAAGAACGTAGCACTTCATGTGGAGGGGGTGCTCCAAGTTTCAGGGCTGGCAGCTAATCTCCTCTCTGTCTCTTCTCTCATCACCAAAGGCATGCAGGTTCACTCAGAGAACGGTGGCTGCACCATCTCTGCCTGTGCAGGCCGTGTGCTTGCGAAAATAGACAAGGTGGACAGTTTTTACTGTCTCTATGTGGGGTCAGAGAAGGAAGCTGACTCAGTGTTTACGACGAGAGAGGGAAACCACGACATCGGCCTGTGGCACAGCCGGCTTGGTTACCTCAGCTTTGGAGGCATCGTCTTCATACAGCAGATGGTCCACGGTTTGGAGCTCAAGGGGGTGAAGCAGCCTGGTGCATTGGCTTGTTAACGCACGGACTGAGCCACTCTCAGTCCGTGCAACAGCTCGAGCTCCTCTTCCTCACCATCACCGATGACCCAGCCACCTTCACCAAAGCCATGCGCAGCGCCAAGGTGGCAGATTGGCATTCTGCAACAGACAAGGAACATGGTGCACTCATGAATAACGGCACCAGGACCCTCGAGGAAGCGCCACGTGGCAGCCGGGTGATCGGGTGCCGGTAGATCTTCAGGCATAAGTCCGGTGTGGATGATAAGGTGCTTAAGTACAAAGCACAGCTGGTCGCAAAAGGGTATGCGCAGAATGAGGGTGTTGATGAAAATGAGACATATACACCTGTTGCTGAATTCCCATCCATCCGAGAGATCCTTGCTCTTGCTGCTGCTATGGACTGGGAGGTACACCAAATGGATGTCACATGTGCATTTCTGAATGGTGACCTCAAGGAGGATGTGTACATGGAGCAGCTAGAGGGGTATGCGGTGGAGGGAAAGGAGGATTTGGTGTGCAAGCTTGTGAAGAATCTCTACCGCCTGAATTAAGCAACGTGAGCATGGTACCACAAGATGGATGAGAAGCTGGCTGGCCTAAGTTTTGTGTGCAGTGAACCTAACCATGCAGTCTATGGGCACATACAAGAGGCAAGCCAGCTTATCATCTTGCTCTATGTTGATGACCAGCTCATTGCATCTGACTCCAAGTCTCTTTTGGACAATGTGAAGCAGTCCCTTGCTGCCAGGTTTGACATGAAAGAAATTTGAGATCTCAGTTACTACCTTGCCCTTGAGGTCAAGCGCAACTTGCAGCAGTAAACTTTGGAGTTGTTTCAAAGCAGGTACATGAGCGACATCTTTAAGTGCTTCAACATGGCAGGAGTGCGCAGAGCCACAACACCATTGGAAGTGGGAGAAAAGCTGAGCATGACGCAGACTCCACACGGTATGCAAGAGAGCAGCCACATGGAAGTAGCATTTGGGAGCCTCATGTATGCAGCGGTCAGCACGCGTCTTGACATCAGCCAAGCAGTGGGAGTACTCAGCAAGTTTTTTGCAAATCCAGGCATGCCGCATTGGGAGGCGGTACCTGGACAGCAGCAGCAGCCTTTGCCTCACCTTCAATGGCAACAATAGCCCCATCCTCATCGGCTACAATGACGCAAATTGAGAGAATCGACCCGTGGGTTCGTGTTGTGCTTGGGGGAGGTGCAATCAGTTGGAGGAGCAAGAAACAAGAGTGTTTCGCCCTCACCTCCATCGAAGCACAGTACATTTCCCTGAGTGAAGCAGCATAGGAAGCCGTGTGGCTGCGTGAGCTACTGGAAAGCCTTGGGCAGCAGCAGACTGTAGCCACCACTATCTATTGTGATAACATGAGCGTCATTGCTCTGACCAAGAACGCAGAGTTCCACGCCCGCACCAAGCACATTGACCTTAGTTACCACTTCATCCGTGAGCTCGTGGCCAAGCAGGTGATACAGGTGAAGTCCTGCCCTTGAAGCATGATTTTGGCAGAATTCTTGACCAAGCTGCTGGCAGCGCATCACTTTCAACAGCTGGAGGGACAGTGCGGAGTTGTGTCATTTTTACTCTCGCAAAGTGGGAGAATGTTGGACATGAGGGTGCCAAAAAGTGACAAAAAATAGGTTGCTCAATAAAAAATGTCTGGCATAACTTTGATAGAGGATGTTTCACAGGTTCTAACACACTTAAAAAAAACTCGATTCGGAGTCTGTTTGAGTGAGATATGAGTTTCCAAAGTTTGGAGATCATGGATCTGGTTCAAGTGGCGACCTCAGCACTTTCAGCACAAAAGGCAGCCAGAATTATTGTCTAGGAAGGCTGAGAGTGGCCTTCAAGAAGAAAACACGGCTGGAGGACCTCCAGGAGTCTTCAAGGAAGAGGAAATCCATGATTATTGGCCGTGCAGGTCGTGGGAGACATAATGCTCATGCATGACAATGTGACTGTTGCTCATCCCGCTCGGCTAGGAGAGGGTGCTAGAGGGTCAAATTTTTATAGAGTGTATCTAAGTACTTAGCAAAATGAAGTATGTAGGTCTTCTTAGAAAGCTGTGATGATTTTATTTCTCACTCAAGAGTCCATTCAGACATTTGCATTCTCTGCAAGCCTATATTTGCTTCCGTGATTTCTATCTGTGCAACCTGTAACTCCCTCTCACACAGAGTTGGTCCTACCTAGGCAGCTCTTGGTGAGCCTGATCACCTCCCTGAGGGCTGTCCCAGTGTGCATCATATGGTGTGCCACATGGAGTGGTCTTTCCTCTGCACAAACATTGAACGGCGTTATGTGTACATTGGTAAAACTTATGTGTAGAAGGTGGTTGGGGAGGTCAATATTGTGTTTTTTGCCTCCGTTGAGGGAAAGCACTTGGAATGTTGTGTGAAGGACGTGCACCCTGCTATGGGGATGGCAGCTAACATACTCTTTGTTGAATCTGTTGTTTCAATGTGAAGACATACATTTTCTCCTTGAGAATGGTGGCTGCACAATCTCTGCTCATATAGGCCATGTTACTTGAAATTTTGGACAAGGACGATCGTATTTACCATCTCGCTGGGTGTCAAAGACGGAAACCAAAACAGCCTTGGTGAAGAGAGGGGGAAAACACAACATTGGCCTGTGGTACTGCCAGGNTTCCTCTGCACAAACATTGAACGGTGTTATGTGTGCATTGGTGAAACTTATGTGTAGAAGGTGGTTGGGGAGGTCAATATTGTGTTTTTTGCCTCCGTTGAGGGAAAGCACTTGGAATGTTGTGTGAAGGACGTGCACCCTGCTATGGGGATGGCAGCTAACATACTCTTTGTTGAATCTGTTGTTTCAATGTGAAGACATACATTTTCTCCTTGAGAATGGTGGCTGCACAATCTCTGCTCATATAGGCCATGTTACTTGAAATTTTGGACAAGGACGATCGTATTTACCATCTCGCTGGGTGTCAAAGACGGAAACCAAAACAGCCTTGGTGAAGAGAGGGGGAAAACACAACATTGGCCTGTGGTACTGCCAGGCTGATCACCTTGGCTTTGGCGCCAACATCTCCATGTAGGAGATTTTCCGTGCCCTCGAGCTCAACAGGTAAAGCAACCTGGTGCATCAGCTTGTGAGATTTGCATTGAATAGAAGCAAGCTATCTCTCCCTCAAAAGGGGAAGAGAAGGGGACAGCTGAGATTTTCTCACGTATTCACTCTCGATTGTGCGGTCCCATGTCATTGCAGTCCTTGTCGGACAAGTTGTTGTTTTTAGACGTCCAGGAAGAAGTGGGTGACCTTCCTGTCTGGAAGGGATGAGTGCGTTGTTACTTTCAAGGTGTAGATTGTTGCTGTACAACATCATAGTTGCAGGAAATGTAAGTTCATTTGTACCAATTCTGAAGAATAACACCCATCCAAAACTTTCTGCAATTACCTCAAGCATCACAAGATCCGTCACAAGGTCACCCCAACTGAAACACCATAGCTGAATGAACTTACTGAACAAGCAAAAAAAACACTCATGGAGCACGCTTGCAGCATGCTGCAAGACGCGGTGCTTTTGCATGAACCTATTCCATTGGGCCTTGTGTTTCATTTCCTCAGCCATATGTACATCTTGCCAAACTCTTGCTACCAGGCTTGTCCTTTCCTTCAGCTTGAATGTTGTTGAATACGGAGGTACTGGGGGTTGAGGTTGAATCAGGAGAGGTTTGGAACTGAATTAAGAACAATCTAGAAGTAACAAACAACCTTTCAACCTAAATAGTGCTAGTCGCTCATGGTGGAGTGACAACCACTGACATGTCCGCTTCCAGAGGAGTGTCACCTGGATCTGTCCAACTTCCTAGAGTGGACAATAGAATGTATCAAAGTGAACCAACCAGCCTTAATCTGTGCCTGGTGCTCCAGATCTAGCACTGTAGCATGGAACGCTACAAACCTTCCACAGCTCCCGCCAAAATGATGGGTCTCGCTGTGTATATCCTTAACAAGAGGCACTGAGCTGGCCTTGATTCATGCACCACATGATTATTCGTGTGGCACCTGGTGCAGCGCCGACAACGCCATGTTTGTTTTCACCCACTTTGGGGCGACACAAAAGTGGCTGTTGTCACAGCCACTTTTGCTGTGTGTTTGTCTGCCCGAGTGCATGTTTTGTTCAGAGAGTAGCTTTGGTTTACAATGTTGCATGCTTGGAACAACGTCGTGTGTGAGGCCCTCAAGGTTTGGCCCGATAGGAGTCCAGCACTTGAGCTCGGATTTCTCACTTCTCATTTAAAAGTTTATAACTATGCTCATCTTGATCCAGTCTCGCGCCTAAATCCTTGTCTCACTCCAAACGCCCTCACAGTTCTCGAAATTCCACCCCTCCTTAAAACAATCAGGAGCCGGAGTCCACCCCGCGGCTTACTCCCGGAGCCTTTCCCTCACAAATCAAAAGCTCCCCACTATCCGTTTTGACTAAGTTTTCAGCTAAGACTTAGCATCACCCGCACCATCCCATGGTACTCTCACCACCCGGTCCACCTGCTCCACCTACTCCCCCCTCCATACTCAACAAGATTCAGTGTAGCCAACCAGTCTTAACTAGATTCTACAGACACCATCCAATGTAACATTGGCTAAGGAGAAGATGGTGCATATTCTTCTTGCTAAAAAGAACAGCATGCAATCCTTTAACATGGATCAGGTAGATTAGCTGTACAATGGGACGAAATGTTTCTTCACAATGAAATGAAAATGTAAGAAAGTCTGTACATTGTGACATATTCTGTGCAATCCAAAACTACTAATCTGCTTGCACCTCCATAAGAGCCACGATCAAATGAAACTGCCTTACCATTCACTATTTCATTTCCTCAAATATTTCATGCATAAGTTTAAAGACAATTTCAAAGAGGAATGGCCAAGTCGTGGCCGATTTTCTGAACCATGGTACTCTACTATTGGAAATCAATCCTTATGGGAGTCATTCCCAGACCACGGGCATTTTCTTGTACCAACACATGGGAGAGCCCTTTCAAAGCACCCTTGCTGATGAATGATCCTTGAGTAAGTTTTCATGTGTATATAGAAAGGGGCGCTCCCAAGAGTTAATTGTCATGAAACAATCCCCATCACTCTACTCGTCCTTGACTGATCCCGCCTTTGACTGGAATGAACTTCCTCATCTCCTGGCCATATGACACTGTTGACACTTCAATCTTGCATGGTGTTCCCTGAAGTTATGAAATCTGCATGTCTAGTCTAGATGAGTCCATTTTTTTTGGAATTCCATTGGCACCATCTGGCATGAACTACCGCCTTCATCCTTTGAAGCAATGCACCATCCCAGCTGACATCTAATAGGTTTGAATGAGAACATTCACCTCACCAATGGTGGGCCAACTTAAAAACATTCAACATCACAGGTCAGTCAAATCAAGGTCATTGTAACGATGGTCAGAGATTGCCTCCACCTTCAACTCTTGCTCACCCTCCACTCATACTGGAGTGGGACTCTCCAGAATGTAATAACTGTAGTCCATTGTCCCAAAAATGCACAGGTTCAAAGATATGAACGACTGGTCATGTGAATAGTTAGATATTGAGAGGTTTAACCTTAAAATTAAAGTACTTTCATGGAGGTTTCAGGTTTCTTTGAAACACACAATTCTAGATTTCTACACCAAGCCAGAAAACATATAGAACAAATGAAGGAAGATTAAAAAAACCTTCTCCAAAAAAAGGTGAATGATTGAAACATGTATATTCCACATACAGCACATGATTCTTCAGGATGTGCAATGCCCTATTATGATCCAAATATTTGCATGCATACACATCTATGTTGTTAAGTAACAAATGTAGGATGCAAGAAGTGTTAGTTCTCTCGTGTATATATTCCTCTCCATTGTGGCCATGAGTGTGCAGGGCCTGCTGAGTCAGAGAGTGGAGGCGACACACAGTGAGCATATGCATCACCTGTGGACTGGCGATACCCTTTGTCTGCTCCCTGCGTGCTCGCTTCTCTCCTGGGTAGCAGTGCCCCAGCTCTACTCTGCGCTGTTCTATTTTACTGTTGGATTCCTCACATTAGGTGACCTAGATTAGTCTTTCACATGATATTCTGTTAGTCCTGACTAGCATAGATGAATCCTAAACTCAAAACCAACCTTGTGTCATGTTTTAGGTCGTGAGTGGCCATAAGCCCTCGATGTTGTGCTGAGTGCCGGCGAGCTTTGCTCGCTAGTCTGACAGGTGAGCTCAGTCTGCGAGACTCACCCGTAAGCACCACCTCTCTCTCCTCTCTCTTATGAAACTTCGTAACTATGGCGACGGCTATGGCCGCCATGCAAAAACAAGCCCAGCTTCCTGGAACTTGCACCGTTTCAAGTGCGAATACTCCCATTAGAACCGCAGCTCTTCCCTTATGGTATCAGAGCCCTCATCATAGGGCGTGGGGAAACCTGCGAGGGCCAAGGAGGAAACTAGAGCCGCAGCATTAGGGTTGGTGCTGAAATCGAGCGGCGGATCTGACCGCCGCAGCAGCAGGTTGCAGCCACTGAGGTTGCACGCGCAAGGGCAGGCAGACCTTGCAAGGTCTGCCCGTTGCCACTGTGCCGCGCAGAGGCACCCCGAGGGAACGGCAAAAGCCATTGGCATCGGCCGTCGAGGGCCGTCGAGGAGAAACCCGCCGTAAACGGGAGGTTCAGAGGACGACAGCTAATAGGACCTGATACCAAAACAAAAAAAGGGAGAAGAAGGGAAAAATAGCATTGCATAGGCAAGAGGAGTCACCAGAAAGCAGCAGCCGCTCAAGTTGTTACAGATCCGCCCCATTCCTTGTCAAAGTAGGTGTAACGCCAGGAGACAGGAGACCCACCACAAAACAAAACAAAAGGATGAGTGCTGCCGGATCTGTGCCTAGTGGCAATGCCGCTCCCGATGCAAATCAACCTGCTGGGAGTCAACCAGCAAATCAACCCACCGTGACGGCTGGCACCGTGACCTGGGATGAATTGAACAAGGTAATCCCTCACAAAGACCTGTCACCTCCGCCCTTGGGCACACGAGACTTTCTTGCTTGGAAAGACATTTTTCTTGCATGGGCAACGGAGCACGGTCTCGAGAATTTGTATCCCTCTCCACCAGCTGATGACGCCGATGAGCGTGTGCTTTTGCATGCCTTCAGTGCTCTTACTCGAGCTCTTCCCGGACGAGCAAGCCTATGCCATCCGTCAATCTCTGCTTCGGTGGCAAAGGGGAAGATCCCACAAATCCTCGTAGCGGTGCACCTTGCCCACACGAGGCATGGCAGCATTTTGCCACCCTCCAGGAAGAACGGGGCATGGCTCTAGTTATCTCACTCCACGACAGACTATGACAGCTCTATCCCAAGCCAGGAGCGCCGATAGCAGAGTACTGGGATACCGCAATGGATATCCGCCGTCGCATCTTGGGACTCGGAGTGCCCTGCTCCGTGCTGGAGTGGCTTGACCCTGTCCTGCTTCACCTGAGTGAGCCCTACAGGGACTTCCTTTGCAACCTGCTGCGGCGACTTCGCGTCACCGACATCAAGAGTACGGATTTATCGGAGGTGTTTGAGGAGTTGCGCCACTACAAGGACATCCTCTGAGGGGAGGCCCGAGAGGCAGACACATTGACAGCGAGTGCCTTTGTGCACCAGACGGCATCATCTACCCACCCTGGAGATGGACACTCAGGAGGTCGTGGTGGAGGAAGCAGCGGCGGAGGTCGGGGTCCACGGTTAGGAGGGGGGCGTGGACGTGGCAGGGGCGCTGGGGGGCGCACCTGCAACTACTGCGGGCAGCAGGGTCACTTCTGGCATGCGTGGCCAGAGCTCCTCCATATCATGACTCCCGCACAGCAGCCGCAGGCTCTCCCGTCTCCGCGTCCTCATTTCGGCCAGCAGTTGCATCCACCCGCTTGGTCAATGCAGGGCTCGGGGGGTGCACCTGTACCTCCAGTTTTTGGTGCAGCCACAGTTGGGCCATCACTTCATCAGCTGCCAGCAGCGGGTCCAGTGGATCAGAGGCTTCTTCCCATGTACCAGGGGCCCTATTACGCACCACCAAGCTCCATGGCTCCAGTCCCTGCGCCAGCTTGGGCGCAGCGTGTCTACGCGGCAGTGGCTGAGGTGCAGCAGCCAGTGACAGCGCCGCCCATCGGATGGACCACCCCAATGGAGCTCCAGCCACCACAGCCGACAGCTACGCTGCAGCCGCCAGGTCAGCAGCTTGGTCACACACACGTCACCACCTCTCATACGCTTCCCATGCATGAATGGTTGTATGATACTGCAGCTTTGCATCACATGTCACCGCATCGCCAGCTGTTTGTGTCACTGTATGCTGCACCTGATGTGGACTGGGTGAAGACTGGGTCTGGGGAAGTTCTTGCAGTTGAGGGTTTGGGAATTGTGGCCCTTCAGGCTCCTGGTGGGGTGATATGATTGACTGGTGTCCTGTATGTACCCAGGCTGAAAGTTAATTTGATGTCTGGTAGTCAACTCGATTGTCAAGCTAGCGTGTCCAGTGTCATGCAGAATGAACGTTGCACTCTCTTTGATGCAACTGGCATGCTGTTGGTGGATGGGCCACTACATGCAGACATGCTCTACTGCTTGACACTATTTCCCCTTGTCCCAACGCGTTCACACAGACCACGAGCACATGTCGTGACTGTCACGGACGCAAAGCATACTGAACTACTGCACCGTTGCTTGGCACACATTCACACTGAAGACACGCTCAAGCACACTGCCGCAAAGGGGCTCAGCCCAGAGGACTGCTCCCACGGACTGAAGGCTAATACCTGTCTTGAATTTCATGAAGGAAAGGCTCACAGGCAAGTTTTTCCCAAATCAGCCACAGAGAGAAAGTCACAACTTGAGCTGGTTCATGCTGATTTGACGAGACCTATGCCCGTACCATCTGTCCAGTACGGGTCTCAGTGCATACTGACATTGACAGATGATTACAGTCGATTCTGTAAGGCTTTCGTGCTTACGACCTAGGCGGATGCACAACAGGAAATCATTGAATGGATTACACTTGCAGAACGGCAAACCAAATGCAAACTGCTGAAACTGCGAACAGACCGCGAAGGAGAGTTCATGGATGCTCTGACTGTAGCACTCAAAGCCAAGGGTATTGACCATCAGACCTCTGCTCCCTACACACCCCAACAGAACGGGGTTGCAGAGAGATGGCATCGCACCCTGGGGGACGCTCTGCGCACTCTCTTGACAGAGTCGGGTCTGTCGTTTGGNGAACACATGCCTTAGAAGGTCTTCCGCACCTTGAGGCACATACCCAATGCCACAAACCCTGAGCACAATCCACACTATGTGAGTGTTCCGGTGTTTGTCCCAAGGGAGGTAACATCATCTCCTAGACCTGCGGAACAAAGGGAGGAGCACAGAGATCCCATTCCCACCAACATCCTGACACCTACGGATCTCACAAAGCACAGAATCAAGTGCACCACATTCACCACCAGGGTTTTTACCCCAGGATCCAGCTGAGCACATGGAGAAATCTGTGAAATTGTCTCCAGAGCCTGTACAGCGCTCCCTGCGGGATCTCCCGCGGGCTAACTACAGACAGTTTTTCCACACAGTCGGTCCCACTGAGATGGATCCTGCACGAATGGAACCGCAGACACTTGCTGAGGCTAGGGGGCGCACCGACACTGCTGAATGGGAAAGAGCTATGGCAGCCGAGATCAATGCCCTGCTAGAGCATGGAGTCTTTGAAGTGGTTCCTTTGCCACCTGGTTGGAAAGCCATTGATGTCAAATGGGTGTTCAAGCTGAAAAGGAATCTGGATGGTCTAATTGATAAGTACAAAGGACAACTGGTGGCTAAGGGGTTCCACCAACTGCCAGGTCAGGATTTCACTGACACTTATGCACCTGTAGGAAAATACAGCACCAGCCAAACGCTGCTTGGAGTTGCTGCAGACGAAGATTGGGAAATCCACCAAATGGATGTAAAAAATGCCTTTCTTAATGGTCCACTTGAGGAAGAGTTGTATGTCAAGCAACCAGAAGGGTTTGAAGATGGAACTGATTGTGTGTGGCAGCTGCTGAAGGCCCTATATGGTCTGAAGCGAGCACCTCGGTGTTGGAACAAGGAACCCAGCCATCCTCTAGAATCGGATGGGTTCACACAAAGTGTGTGTGACCCTTCCCTCTTTCTACACTGGGAGGGCAGTGTTCCCATCGCACTGCTTGTCTATGTGGATGACTTACTTATCCTTTCCCCCTCACTCCCACTCATCGCCCAGACCAAGTCACTCCTCATTCAGCACTACAGCATGACCCACTTGGACGAGGCACAGAACTTCTTGGGCATGACCATTATTAGAAACAGAACCGCTCGCACACTCACTCTACACCAAGGACGTTTTATTACACATCTCACCACACACTTCCAGCATCTCGTTCAGCACCTGCCTCGTCATTCCTCTCCCATGAGTCCCAATGTATACGTGCACCTCCTTGATGCACAGAACATAGACTACGGACCAGAATGTGATCCCACACTGTACAGACAGATCACTGGAAGTCTATCATATCTGGAATCCACGATACGTCCTGACATCGCATGTGCTGTTAATGTCTTGGCCCAGTTCAGTCAGCAGCCATGCAGCATGCATCACAAAGAAGTGCTGAAATTTCTTTGCTACATGTTGGACACTGCCGGCTCTGGCCTCATTTCTGCCCCAACATCAAATCCGCTGCTGGATGGGTACTGTGACAGTGACTACGCACGTGACAGATGGGCACGTAGTCGGGGCGGGTATGTGTTTTGTGTGTGGGGAACAGCTGTGTCATGGCGCAGTGCAAAATAGTCATGTGTGGTTTGTAGCGTGACAGAGGCAGAGTATATGGCACTGGGTGAGACAGCCTGTGAAGGGATCTGGTTGGGACGGTTGTTGGAGGAATTGGGCTTGCGTGTGTCCGCGGTGCCTCTTCATTGTGACAATTCTGCAGCACGCCGCATTGCCACAAATGATGGCGTGTTGCACTCACGCACAAAGCACATCAGCATAGAACATCACTTTGTCCATGAAGCGATTGAAGCAGGCTCCGTGCAATTCTTCCCTATCCAAGGAAACCACCAACTCGTCGACTTCTTTACCAAAGCTCTCCCTTCTGCCTCCCTCCAGTCCCAACTCCAACATCTTGGTTGCACATCTGCCGCACTCATGTCTAAGGGGGCGTGTTAATTCTCTTGTGCATATAGTCCTCTCCATTGTGGCCATGAGTGTGCAGGGCCTGCTGAATCAGAGAGAGGAAGCGACGCACAGTGAGCATATGCATCACCAGTGGTCTGGCGATACCCTTTGTCCACTCCCCACGTGCTCGCTTCCATCCTGGGTAGCAGTGCCCCAGATCTACTCTGCGCATTAGGTGGCCTAGATTAGTCTTTCACATGATATGCTGTTAGTCATGACTAGCATAGGTGAACCCTAAACTCAAAACGAACCCTGTGTCATGTTTTTGGTCTCGAGTGGCCATAAGCCCTCGATGTTGTGCTGAGTGCTGGTGAGCTTCGCACGCCGGCCTGACGGGTGAGCTTGGTCAGCGAGACTCACCCATAGGCACCACCTCTCTCTCTCTCTCTCTGCTCTCTCTTATGAAACTTCATAACTATGGCGACGGCTATGGCCG
>SZWC01000797.1:333487-354802 GCA_023375785.1 Penium margaritaceum | reverse complement strand
GCATGTGCCACTGACCATGACCACAAATGTATCCAAGTGACTTTTACTTCTATTGATCATAACACGAGTCAGCCACAGTCAGAGTGTCCAATCACAGTGCAGATGTACTAGGCATGATCTTGCAGGTTTAAACAAGGTAGAATACTGGTGGCTCGGTGTGGCTATTGTGTGAAATGCCTTGACAATGTTGACATGTGCCACTGACCATGACCATAAAGGGTTCCAAGTGACTTAAACCTCTACAAATCGTAACACGAGTCAGCCACGGTCTGAGTGCTTAATCACAGCGTACATCTAATATGCATGACCTTGCGGGTATAAACAAGGTAAAAAACCGGT
The DNA here is from genome assembly GCA_023375785.1 of Penium margaritaceum. NCBI lineage: Eukaryota > Viridiplantae > Streptophyta > Zygnematophyceae > Desmidiales > Peniaceae > Penium > Penium margaritaceum. The sequence continues at coordinate 354,463 of SZWC01000797.1, read as the reverse complement.
GGCTTGGCACGGCTGTTGTGCGCAATGCCTTGACAAATTTGGCATGTTCCACTGACCATGACCACAAAGCTTACCAAGTACCTTAAACGGCTATGAATCATAACATGAGTCAGCCACGGTCAGAGTGTCCAACCACACTGCAGATATACTTGGCATGACCTTGCAAGTATAAGCAAGGTAGAATACTGGTGGCTCGGTGTGGCTATTGTGCGCAATGCCTTGAAAAAGTTGGCATGTGCCACTGACCATTACCACAAAGTTTACCAAGTACCTTAAACGGCTATGAATCATAACACGAGTCAGCCACGGTCAGAGTGTCCAATCAAAGTGCCGATATACTAGGCATGACATTGCAGGTATAAAAAAGGTAGAATAGTGGTGGCTCGGTGCGGCTATTGTGCAGAATGCCTTGACAAAGTTGGCATGTGCCAGTGACGATGGCCACACATACATTCAAGTGACTTTTACTTCTATTGATCATAACACGAGTCAGCCACAGTCAGAGTGTCTAATCACAATGCAGATGTACTAGGCATGATCTTTCAGGTACAAACAAGGTAGAATACTGGTGGCTCGGTGTGGCTATTGTGCGCAATGCCTTGACAAAGTTGGCATGTGCCACTGACCATGACCACAAAGTTTACCAAGTGACTTTAACTTCTACGAATCGTAACACAAGTCAGCCACATTCAGAGTGTCCAATCACAGTTTAGACGTACTAGGCATGACCTTCCAGGTTTAAACAAGGTTAAAAACAGGTGGCTTGGCACGGCTATTGTGCGCAATGCCTTGACAAAGTTGGCATGTGCCACTAACCATGACCACAAAGTTTACCAAGTACCTTAAACAGCTATAAATCATAACACGAGTCAGCCACGGTCAGAGTGTCCAATCACAGTGCAGATATGTGTGGCATGATCTTGCAGGTATAAACAAGGTAGAATACTGGTTGCTCGGTGTAACTATTGTGTGCAATGCCTTGACAAAGTTGGCATGTGCCACTGACCATGACCACAAAGTTTATCAAGTTCCTTAAACGGCTATGAATCATAACACGAGTCAGCCACAGTCAGAGTGTCTACTCACAGTGCAGATATACTGGGCATGACCTTTACAGGTATAAAGAAGGTAGAATACTGGTAGCTCGGTGTGGCTATTGTGTGCAATGCCTTGACAAAGTTGGCATGTGCCACTGACCATGTCCACAAATGTATCCAAGTGACTTTTACTCATATTGATCATAACACGAGTCAGCCCCAGTCCGAGTGTCCAATCGCAGTGCAGATGTACTACGTATGATCTTGCAAGTACAAACAAGGTAGAATACTGGTGTCTTGGCACAGCTATTGTGCGCAATGCCTTGAAAATGTTGGCATGTACCACTGACCATTACCACAAAGTTTACCAAGTACCTTAAACGGCTATGAATCATAACACGAGTCAGCCACGGTCAGAGTGTCCAATCACAGTGCAGTTGTACTAGGCATGACATTGCACGTATCAACAGGGTAGAATACTGGTGGCTCTGTGTGGCTTTTGTGCGCAATGCCTTGACAAAGGTGGCATGTGCCACTGACCATGACCACAAATGTATAAAAGTGACTTTTACTTCTATTGATCATAACACGAGTCAGCCACGGTCAGAGTGTCCAATGACAGTGCAGATGTACTAGGCATGATCTTGCAGGTATAAACATGGTAGAATATGGGTGGCTCGGTGTGGCTATTGTGCGCAATTCCTTGACAAAATTGGCATGTGCCACTGACCATGACCACAAATGTATCCAGGTAACTTTTACTTCTATTGATCATAACACGAGTCAACCGCTGTCAAAGTGTCCAATAAGAGTGCAGATGTACTAGGCATGATATTCCAGATGCAAACAAGGTAGATTACTGGTGGCTCGGTGTGGCTATTGTGCGCAATGCCTTGACACAGTTGGCATGTGCCACTGACCATGACCACAAATGTATCCAAGTGACTTTTGCTTCTATTGATCATAACACGAGTCAGCCACGGTCAGAGTGTCCAATCACAGTGCAGATGTACTAGGCATGATCTTGCAGGTTTAAACAAGGTAGAATACTGGTGGCTCGGTGTGGCTATTGTGTGAAATGCCTTGACAAAGTTGACATGTGCCACTGACCATGACCATAAAGGGTTCCAAGTGACTTAAACATCTACAAATCGTAACACGAGTCAGCCACGGTCTGAGTGCTTAATCACAGCGTACATCTAATATGCATGACCTTGCGGGTATAAACAAGGTAAAAAACCGGTGGCTTGGCACGGCTGTTGTGCGCAATGCCTTGACAAATTTGGCATGTACCACTGACCATGACCACAAAGTTTACCAAGTACCTTAAACGGCTATGAATCATACCACGGGTCAGCCACGGTCAGAGTGTCCATTCACAGTGCAGATATACTAAGCATGCCCTTACAGGTATAAACAAGGTAGAATACTGGTGGCTCGGTGTGGCTATTGTGCGCAATGCCTTGACAAAGTTGGCATGTGCCACTGACCATGACCACAAATGTATCCAAGTGACTTTTACTTCTATGAATCGTAACACGAGTCAGCCATGGTCATAGTGTCCAATCACAGTTCAGATGTTATAGGCATGACCTTGCAGGTAGAAACAATGTAGAATACTGGTGGCTTGGTGTGGCTATTTTGCGCAATGCCTTGATAAAGTTGGCATGTGCCACGGACCATGACCACAAAGTTTTCCAAGTACCTTAAACGGCTATGAATCATAACATGAGTCAGCCACGGTCAGAGTGTCCAACCACAGTGCAGATATACTGGGCATGACCTTGCAAGTATAAGCAAGGTAGAATACTGGTGGCTCGGTGTGGCTATTGTGCGCAATGCCTTGAACAATTTGGCATGTGCCACTGACCATGACGACAACGTTTACCAAGTGACTTTAACTTCTACGAATCATAGCACAAGTAAACCACAGTCAGAGCGTGCAATCACAGTGCACATCCAATATGCATGACCTTGCAGGTATAAACAAGGTAATGAACCGGTGGCTTGGCACGGCTATTATGCGTAATGCCTTGACAAAGTTGGCATGTGCCACTGACCATGACCACAAAGTTTACCAAGTACCTTAAACGGCTATGAATCATAACACGACTCAGCCACGGTCAGAGTGTCCAATCACAGTGCACATGTACTAGGCATGATCTTACAGGTATAAACAAGGTAGAATAATGGTGGCTCGGTGTGGCTTTTGTGCGTAATGCCTTGACAAAGGAGGCATGTGCCACTGACCATGACCACAAAGTTTACCAAGTGAATTTAACTTCTACGGATCGTAACACGAGTCAGCCACGGTCAGAGTGTCCAATCACAGTGCAGATATACTGGGCATGATCTTGCACGTACAAACAAGATAGAATACAGGTGGCTCGGTGTGGCTATTGTACGCAATGCCTTGACAAAGTTGGCATGTGCCACTGACCATGACCACAAATGTATCAAAGTGACTTTTACTTCTATTGATCATAACACGAGTCAACCACGGTCAGAGTGTCCAATCGCAGTGCAGATGTATTAGGCATGATCTTGCAGGTGTAAACAAGGTAGAATACTGGTGGCTCGGTGTGGCTATTGTGCACAATGCCTCGACAAAGTTGGCATGTGCCACCGACCATGACCACAACTGTATCGAAGTGACATTTACTTCTATTGATCATAACACAAGTCAGCCAAAGTCAGAGTGTCCAATCACGGTGCACATATAATATTCATGACCTTGCAAGTATAAACACGGTAAAAAACTGATTTCTTGGCACGGCTATTGTGCGCAATGCCTTGACAAAGTTCGCATGTGCCACTTGTCAGGAATTTGGAGTGAAGCAAGACACGGAGCGGAAGCAACGTGGGAGGTGGCAAGTCAAAATGGAATGGAAGCGAACGAGAGAAAGAAATGATGATTGACTGAATGAAGGAAGCGAAGTACAAGAGGCATCAGACTACCTTTAATAGTGTTTGTCCCTAGGCCTAGCGGCTTGTCTGACTAACCTAAGGCGTGTACGCCTGCTAAGGTGGGCGGTGTGATGCATGTAGCTGCAACCACCGTGTGTTGTGGTTTCTTCAGTTGTATGCGGAGTCACGTTGTGACTCTGCACGTTCTTAGTTGTGCAGCCCTTCTTGTGGAAGGGCTGCGGTCCATGGGACTTCCGAGCTGGGGAGGTCCGACGCACGACAGAGGGACCTGTCGCGTAGCTGGGACTGAGGCGCGCTCTTCGTTGTAGATGGTTTGTCGTGGGTTGACCGTTTGGCAGATGGTCAGCGCGCGACGTCCGTTGGTGGAGCACGTGGGCTGGTTCGGTGGCCGGCTGCTGCTTCGAAAGAGGCTTGGTCGGTTTTACCACCCAAGTCATTTGGTCGATGGCCGGAGATGAGCTCGTGCGAGACGTGGGCAGACGAGTGAATTCCAGTTCCAGCTTTGGAGGTGGCAGGGGCAATGCGGTAACAAGAAGGGGTAGGAGGGAGAGTCCGGATGCGCCGTGTGGTTCTTGACGATTATTTTGACAGCCCCCGGCAAGACCATACGGCGAGAAGGTGATGTCCCAGAGAAGATGATGCTGCTGTTGTTGTTGGCCGCCCACAAGGGAACAGGGGACATCCGCCACAGATGCCTTGGGAGGACAGCGCCTTGGAGGCAGGAGTAGATGCTTGACAGTCGCCCGTACTGCGACAAGGCACGGACAGGACAGACTGGAAAAGAGAGGCAGAGGAAGGAGGTGCAGTTGGACAGAGGCGAAGAGGAACAGGAAGCCTGCAAAAAGGAGAGAGATGGGAAGAGTGAANCCCAGAGAAGATGATGCTGCTGTTGTTGTTGGCCGCCCACAAGGGAACAGGGGACATCCGCCACAGATGCCTTGGGAGGACAGCGCCTTGGAGGCAGGAGTAGATGCTTGACAGTCGCCGGTACTGCGACAAGGCACGGAAAGGACAGACTGGAAAAGAGAGGCAGAGGAAGGAGGTGCAGTTGGACAGAGGCGAAGAGGAACAGGAAGCCTGCAAAAAGGAGAGAGATGGGAAGAGTGAATCCTCGGGTCCATGGAGGAAAGGCAAGGATGTGGAAGGAGCCTAGAGTGCTGGGTTGGACGGCAGGAGGATGGACGGAGAGATGGAGAAGACTGCTGGTGGGAGCAAGAAGGATGCGCGGCACGACTTTGGGAGAGGTGCTGTCAGAGCAGGGAGTTTGGAGGGCAGCAGGAAGAAGGAAGAGATCAAGGGATGTGGAAGTGAAGGTGAATGAGAGGAGTGTAGATTGGGGCAGAGAACTGTTGAGTGCTGCCGATATGAGAATGTTGCCGACGGGATTGGAGCCAGTAGAAGATGAAGGATACATGGCTGCTGCGGCAGGGATGGAGTTGGGAGCTAGAGGCGGTGATGGTAAGAGGGTAGAAGGGGAGAAGTCATGTGGAGAGGCACATGAGGCGAAAGTAGGAGTAGTTTCCGGTGTCAGGGCAGAGGTTGGCAAGGCGTTGAAGAAGTTAGGTGGAGACAGAAAAGGTGGAATGTGCAGCGAATGAGGTAGGAAGCCCGGGGGAACAGGGCAGTGAGGAAGAGGTGCACGTGGAGCTGGAGGTCCGAGAGGAGCTGGAGGAGGAGTTGGAGGCGTCGGTGGAGCTGGAGGTGCTGGAGGAGTTGGAGGAGAAGGTGGAGGTGTCGGTGGAACTGGAGGTGCCGAAGGAGCTGGAGGAGGAGTTGGAGGCGTCGGTGGAGCTGGAGGTGCTGGAGGAGCTGTAGGAGGAGTTGGAGCCGTCAATGGAGCTTGAGGTGCCGGAGGAGCTGGAGGAGGAGTTGGAGGCGTCAATGGAGCTTGAGGTGCCGGAGGAGCTGGAGGAGGAGTTGGAGGCGTCGGTGGGGTCGGAGGTGCTATTGGGACGTTGGAGAAGGGAAGGTAGTCGAGGATGGAAGGTGGGTTGTAGTTGGGTGGAGGAGGAGGGCCGACGTCACGGCTCGCGTAGAAGTCCTGGAGCCAGTGGAAATGGCCTTCCAAGAAGAGAGCCATGGCTCTTCAGAAGGCAGCCCGGATGGAGATGGAGGTGAGGCCGGAAGCCGGACGGAGGCTATCAGAGCAGAGGCAATGTCGTCATGCAGACAGCCGTCCGCAAGCGAGGGAAGGGGCACACAAAACGAAGCTTGAAGCGCTGAAGGGTGGGTGGGTGGGTGAAACAGGCTGTAGAATCATGGAGGCTCGATACCATGTCAGGCATTTGGAGTGAAGCGAGACACGGAGTAGAAGCAACGTGGGCGGCAAGTCAAAATGGAACAGAAGCGAACGAGAGAAAGAAATGATGATTGACTGAATGAAGGAAGCGAAGTACAAGAGGCATCAGACTACCTGTAATAGTGTTTGTCCCTAGGCCTAGCGGCTTGTCTGACTAAGCTACTGCGTGTACGCCTGCTAAGGTGGGCGGTGTGATGCATGTAGCTGCAACCACCGCGCTGCTGTGGTCGCTTCTGTTGTATGCAGAGTCGCGTTGTGACTCTGCACGTTCTTAGTTGTGCAGACCTTCTTGTGGAAGGGCTGCAGTCCATGGGATTTCCGAGCTGGGGAGGTCCGACGCACAACAGAGGGACCTGTCGCGTAGCTGGGACCGAGGCGCGCTCTTTGTTGGAGATGGTTGGTGCGTGAATGTGCGTGGAAGTGCGTGTAAGTGCGTGTAAGTGCAACAATGTGCGTGTAATTGCGTGTAAGTGCGTGTAAGTGCGTACAAGTACGTGTAAGTTTGTGTAAGTGCATGTAAGTTCATGTGAGTGTGTGTAAGTGCGTGTAAATGCATGGAAGTGCGTGTAAGTGCGTGTAAGTGTGTGTAAGTGTGTGTAAGTACGTATAAGTGCATGTAAGTACATGTAAGTACGTGTAAGTACAAGTAAGTATGTGTAAGTGCATGTAAGTGTGTGTAAGTGTGTGTAAGTACGTGTAAGTGCGTGTAAGTACGTGTAAGTATGTGTAAGTGTGTGTAAGTGTGTTTAAGTGGGTGTAAGTGCGTGTAAGTACGTGTAAGTACTTGTAAATACGTATAAGAACGTGTGAGTACGTGTAAGTTTGTATGAGTGACTGGCAGTTCGTGTAAATGCGTATAAGTACATGTAAGTGCGTGTAAGTGCGTGTAAGTGTGTATAAGTACGTGTAAATGCGTGTAAGTGTGTGTAAGTGCGTGTAAGTGCATGTAAGTACGTGTAAGTTTGTGTAAGTGAATGTAAGTTCGTGTAAGTATGTGAAAGTGCATGTAAGTGCGTGTAAGTGCGTGTAAGTGTGTATAAGTGTGTGTAGGTGCGTGAAAGTGCGTGTACGTGTGTGTAAGTGTGTATTAGTACAGGTGAGTGCGTGTAAGAGCATGTAAGGGCATACAAGTGTGTGTAAGTGCGGTTTAAGTTTGTGTAAGTGCGTGTAAGTGCGTGTAAGTGTGTGTAAGTGCGTGTAAGTGCGTGTAAGTGTGTATAAGTGAATGTAGGTGCGTGAAAGTATGTGTACGTGTGCGTAAGTGTGTATTAGTACAGGTGAGTGCGTGTAAGGGCATGTAAGGGCATACAAGTATGTGTAAGTGCGGTTTAAGTTTGTGCAAGTGAGTGTAAGTGCGTGTAAGTACGTGAAAGTTTGTGTAAGTGCGTGTAAGTGCGTATAAGTGCTAAAAGTGAGTCTCAGTGCGTGTAAGTACGTGTAAGTATGTGTAAGTGCATATTAGTACATGTAAGTGTGTGTAAGTGCGTGTAAGTACGTGTAAGTACGTGTAAGTGCGAATAAGTGCATGTTAGTGTGTGTAAGTGCGTGTAGGTACGTGCAAGTGTGTGTAAGTATATAAAAGTACGTGTAAGTACGTATAAGTGCGTGTGAGTATGTGTAAGTATATATAAGTGCGTGTAAGTGCATGTAAGTGTATGTACGTACGTGTAAGTGTGTGTAAGTGAGTGTACGTTTGTGTAAGTGTGTGTAAATGCGTGTAAGTGTGTGTAAGTGCGTGTAAGTATGTGTTACTACATGTAAGTACGTGTAAGTGTGTGTAAGAACGTGTAAATTTGTAGAAGTGCATGTAAGTGCGTGTAAGTTCTTGTAAGTACGTGAAAGTGCGTGTAAGTGCGTGTACATGCAAGAAAGTACGTATAAGTGCGTGTAAGTGTGTGTAAGTGTGTATAAGTACGTGTAAGTTTGTGTAAGTGCATGTAAGTTCCTGTGACTATGTGTAAGTGCGTGTACGTGCGTGTAAGTGCATGTAAGTGTGTGTAAGTACGTGTAAGTGCATGTAAGTACGTGTAAGTACGTGTAAGTGCAAGTTAGTGCGTGTAAGTGCATGTAAGTGCGTGTAAGTACGTGTAAGCACGTGTAAGTGCGTGTAAGTGCATGTAAGTGCATGCAAGTGCGTGTAAGTGCGTGTAAGTGCGTGTAAGTGAGTATAAGTTCGTGTAAGTGCGTGTAAGTGCGTGTAAGTACGTGTAAGTGCGTGTACGTGTGTGTAAGTATGTGTGAGTACGTGTAAGTACGTGTAAGTTCGTGTAAGGGACTGTCAGTTCGTGTAAGTGCGTGTAAGTGAGTGTAAGTGCGTGTAAGTGTGTGTAAGTGTGTGTAAGTGCATGTAAGAGCATATAAGTGTATGTAAGTGTGTTTAAGTGTGTGTAAGTGTGTGTAAGTATGTGTACGTATGTATAAGTGGGTGTAAGTGTGTGTAAGTGCATGTAAGTATGTTAAGTGCATATAAGTACGTTTAGGTGCATATAAGTACGTGTAAGTACGTGTAAGTGTGTGTAAGTACGTGTAAGTGGGTGTGAGTATGTGTAGGTGCGTCCAAGCGCATGTAAGTGCATGTAAGTGCGTTTAAGTGCGTATAAGTGCATATAAGTGCATATAGGTACGTGTAAGTGCATATAATTACGTATAAGTGCGTGTAAGTGCGTGTAAGTGTGGTGTAAATGCGTGTAAGTGCGTGTTAGTGCGTATAAGTGTATGTAAGTGTGTGTAAGTATGTGTAAGTGTGTGTAAGTGCGTAAAAGTGTATATAAGTACATATAAGTAAGTGTAAGTGCGTGTAAGTGTGTGTTAGTGCGTGTAAGTGCGTGTAATTGCTTGTAAGTGTGTGTAAGTGCATGTAAGTGTGTATAAGTACGTGTAAGTGTGTGTAAGTGTGTGAAAGTGTGTGTAAGTGCATGTAAGTGCGTGTAAGTACGTGTAAGTGCGTGTAAGTGGGTGTAAGTGTGTGTAGGTGCATGTAGGGACGTGTAAGTGTGTGTACGTGTGTGTAAGTGCGTATAAGTGCGTGTACGTACGTGTAAGTGCGTGTAAGTACGTGTAAGTGCATTCAAGTGCATGTACGTGCGTGTAAGTACGTCTAAGTACGTGTAAGTGTGTGTAAGTGTGTGTAAGTGCATGTAAGTATGAGTAAGTGCATGTAAGTGTGGTATAAGTGCGTATAAGTTCGTGTAAGTGCATGTTAGAATATAGAAGTGTGTGTAAGTGTGTGTAAGTGTGTGTAAGTGCATGTAAGTGTGTGTAAGTGCATGTAAGTGCGTGTTAGTGCGTATAAGTGCGTGTAAGTGTCTGTTAGTGCGTATTAGTGTGTGTAAAAGTGTGTAAGTATGTGTAAGTACATGTAAGTGCGTGTAAGTGCATGTAAGTGCATGTAAGTACATGTAAGTAAGTGTAAGTACGTGTAAGTGTGTGTAAGTGCGTGTAAGTGTGTGTAAGTACATGTAAGTGCCAGTAAGTGCGTGTAAGTGCATGTAAGTGCGTGTAAGTGCGTGTAAGTGTGTGTAAGTGCATGTAAGTGCGTGTTAGTGCGTATAAGTGCGTGTAAGTGTCTGTTAGTGCGTATTAGTGTGTGTAAAAGTGTGTAAGTATGTGTAAGTACATGTAAGTGCGTGTAAGTGCATGTAAGTGCATGTAAGTACATGTAAGTAAGTGTAAGTACGTGTAAGTGTGTGTAAGTGCGTGTAAGTGTGTGTAAGTACATGTAAGTGCCAGTAAGTGCGTGTAAGTGCATGTAAGTGCGTGTAAGTAGGTGTAAGTTTATGTAAATGCGTATAACTGTGTGTAAGTACGTGTAAGTGCGTATAAAAGTGTGTAAGTGTGTGTAAGTGCGGTTTAAGTTTGTGTTATTGCGTGTAAGTATGTGTGAGTGTGTATAAGTGTGTAAAAGAGCGTCTACGTGCGTGTAAGTACGTGTAAGTGTAGTTTAAGTGGATGTAATTTCGTGTAAGTTCGTACAAGTGCATGTAAGTGCGTATAAGTACGCGTAAGTGCGCGTAAGTGCGTGTAAGTGTGTGTAAGTGTGTGGAAGTGTATGCATGTATGTATTAGTGTGTGTATGTGTGTGTAAGTGTGTGTAAGTGCGTGTAAGTACATTTAAGTGTGTGTAAGTGCGTGTAGGTGCGTGTAGGTGCGTGTAAGTGTGTGAAAGTGCATGTAAGTGCGTATAAGTGCGTGTAAGTGCATGTAAGTGCGTGTAAGTGTGTATCAGTGCATGTAAGTGCGTGTAAGTATGTGTAAGTGTGTGTAAGTACGTGTAAGTGCATGTAAGTGCGTATAAGTGCGTGTAAGTGCATGTAAGTGCGTGTAAGTGTGTATCAGTGCATGTAAGTGCGTGTAAGTATGTGTAAGTGTGTGTAAGTACGTGTAAGTGCATGTAAGTGCGTGCAGTGCATGTAAATGCGTGTAAGTGTGGTTTAAGTGTGTGTAAGTTCATGTAAGTGCGTGTAAGTACGTTCAAGTATGTGTAAGTACGTGTAAGGGCGTGTAAGTACGTGTAAGTGCGTGTAAGTGCGTGTAAGTACGTGTAAGTGCGTGTAAGTACGTTCAAGTATGTGTAAGTACGTGTAAGGGCGTGTAAGTACGTGTAAGTGCGTGTAAGTGCGTGTAAGTACGTGTAAGTATGTGTAAGTGTGTGTTTGTGCGTGTAAGTGTGTGTAATAGCCTATAAGTGCGTGTAAGTGTGTGTAAGTGCATGTAAGTGCGTGTAAGTGCATGTACGTACGTGTAAGTGCATGTAAGTGCGTGTAAGTGCGTGTAAGTGCGTGTTAGTGTGTGTAAGTGCGTGTAAGTACGTATACGTTTGTATAAGTGCGTGTAAGTGTGTGTAAGTGCGTGTCAGTACATGTAAGTGCGTGTACGTTTGTGTGGGTTCGTGTAAATGCGTGTAAGTGTGTGTAAGTGCATGTAAGTACATGTAAGTGCATGTAATTATGTGTAAGTGCATGTAAGGTCGTATCAGAGCGTGTAAGAGTGTGTAAGTGTATGTAAGTGCGTGTAAGTACATGTAAGTATGTGTATGTGCGTGTAAGTGCATGTAAGTGCCTCTAAGTTTGTGTAACTGCGTGTAAGTACGTGTAAGTGCGTGTAAGTGCGTGTAAGTGCGTGTAAGTGCGTGTAAGTGCAAGAAAGTGCGTGTAAGTATGTGTAAGTACGTGTAAGTGCGTGTAAGTGCGTGTAAGTGCGTGTAAGTGCGTGTAAGTGCAAGAAAGTGCGTGTAAGTATGTGTAAGTACGTGTAAGTGCGTGTAAGTGCGTGTAACTGCGTTTATGTGCATGTAAGTGCGTGTAAGTACGTATATGCGTGTGTAAGTACGTGTTAGTTTTTATAAGTATGTGTAAGTTCCTGTAAGTGTGTGTAAGTACGTGTAAGTGCATGTAAGTGCGTGTCAGTGTGTGTAAGTGTGAATAAGAGTGTGTAAGTGCGTGTACGTGTGTGTAAGTACATGTAAGTACGTATAAGTACGTGTAAGTGTGTGTAAGTGCATGTTAGTGTGTGTAAGTACGTGTAAGTACATGGAAGTATGTGTAAGTGTGTGTAAGTACGTGTAAGTATGTGTAAGTGCATGTAAGTGCATGTAAGTGTGTGTAAGTACGTGTAAGTGTGTGTAAGTACGTGTAAGTATGTGTACGTTTGTGTAAGTTAATGTAAGTTTGTGTAAGTGCGTGTAAGTGCGTGTAAGTGCATGTAAGTGCGTGTAAGTGCGTGTAAGTGTGTGTAAGTGCATGTAAGTGCATGTAAGTGTGTGTAAGTGCATGAAAGTGTGTGTAAGTACATGTAAGTATGTGTAAGTATGTGTAAGTGCGTGTAAGTAGGTGTTAGTTTGTGTAAGTGAATGTAAGTTTGTGTAAGTGTGTGTAAGTGCATGTAAGTGCGCGTAAGTATGTGTAAGTGCGTGTAAGTGCATGTAAGTATGTGTAAGTGCGTGTAAGTACAGGTAAGTGCGTGTAAGTGCATGTAGGTGTGTATAAGTGCGTATAAGTGCGTTTTAGTACTTGTGAGTACGTGTAAGAGCGTGTAAGTGCATGTAAGTACGTGTAAGTGCATGTAAGTATGTGTAAGTGCGTGTAAGTCCAGGTAAGTGCGTGTAAGTGCATGTAGGTGTGTATAAGTGCGTATAAGTGCGTTTTAGTACTTGTGAGTACGTGTAAGAGCGTGTAAGTGCATGTAAGTGTGCATAAGTGCAGTTTAAGTTCGTGTAAGTGAGTGTAAGTACGTGTAAGTACGTGTAAGTGTGTGTAAGTGCATGAGGGTATGTGTTAGTACGTGTAAGTGCGTGTAAGTACGTGTAAGTACGTGTAAGTGCTAAAAGTGCGTGTAAGTGCATGTAAGTACGTGTAAGTGCATGTAAGTGTGTGTAAGTGCTGTTTAAATTCATGTAAGTGTGTGTAAGTACGTGTAAGTGCATGTAAGTATATGTAAGTGTGTGTAAGTGTGTGTAGGTGCATGCAAGTGCAGTTAAAGTGGGTGTAGTTTTGTGTAAGTTCATGTAAGTGTGTGTAAGTGCGTGCAATTGCGTGAAAGTGCGTGTAAGTACGTGGAAGTGCGTGTAAGTGCGTCTAAGTGCGTCTAAGTGCGTGTAAGTACGTGTAAGTGCATGTAAGTGTATGTAAGTGCGTGTAAGTGTGTTTGAAGTGTGTGTAAGATCGTGTAAGTGCGTATAGGTATGCATGAGAAAACAATATCCGCTATCCGGGGTATCCGCACTATCCATCCAGTATCCGGATAGTGGATAGTCCCTGGAAAATAACTTAGAAGGATATCCGGATACATCCGGATGTATCCGGATGTGGATATCAGCTGGAGATATGTGGCTTTTTCTGAAGGTGTCTGTGAGTATCCGGAGGTCTACGCTGGTATCCATACAAGTATCCGGATGTATCCGTACTTCTATCCATTGAACTTTCCGGATAGTGAAAGTATCCGCAAGTATCCGTAAGTATCCGGATACTTGAGGCAACTATCCGGATAGCGGATACCTGACTGGTGAATATATCCGGATTGCGGATAACCCAAAAAAGGGACGAATATATCCGGATTCTCATGCCTATGTGTAAGTGCGTGTAAGTGCGTGTAAGTGCATGTAGGTGCATGTAAGTGGGTGTAAGTGCGTGTTAGTGCGTGTAAGTGTGTATAAAAGCATATAAGTGTGTGTAAGTGTGTGGAAGTACGTGTAAGTGCATGTAAGTGCGTGTAAGTGCATATAAGTGCGCGTAAGTGCGTGTAAGTGCGTGTAAGTGCGTATACGTGCGTGTAAGTACGTGTAAGTATGTGTAAGTGTATGTAAGTATGAATAAGTGCATGTAAGGGCGTATAAGTGCGTGTAAGTGCGTGTAAGTGCGTGTGAGTGCGTGTGAGTGCGTGCAAGTATGTGTAAGTGTGTGTAAGTGCGTGTAAGTGTGTGTAAGTGTGTGTCACTTTGTGTAAGTGCGTATAAGTGTGTGTAAGTGCATGTAAGTGCGTGTAAGTTTGTGTAAGTGCGTGTAAATGCGTGAAAGTGCATGTAAGTGCGTGTAAGTGCATGTAAGTGCAAGTATGTATGTATAACTGCGTGTAAGAGCGTGCAAGAGCGTGTGAGAGTGTGTAAGTGCGCATAAGTACGTATAAGTGCGTGTAAGTGTGTGTAAGTATGTGTAAGTGCGTGTAAGTGCATGTAAGTTCGTGTAAGTGTGTGTAAGTGCGTGTAAGAATTTGTTAGCTTGTGTAAGTGTGTGTAAGTGTGTGTAAGTATGTGGAAGTGCGTGTAAGTGCGTGTAAGTGTGTGTAAGTGCAAGAAAGTGTGTGTAAGTATGTGTAAGTGCGTGTAAGTGCGTGTAAGTGTACGTAAGTATGTGTGAGTGCGTCGAAGTGCATGTAAGTGCATGTAAGTGCGTTTAAGTATGTATAAGTGCGTATAAGTGCGTATAAGTAAGTGTAAGTGCGTATAAGTGCGTATAAGTGCATGCAAGTACGTGTAAGTGCGTGTAAGTGTGGTATAAATACGTGTAAGTGCATGTTAGTGCGTATAAGTATATGTAAGTGTGTGTAAGTGCGTGTAAGTGCGTGTAAGTGTACGTAAGTATGTGTGAGTGCGTCGAAGTGCATGTAAGTGCATGTAAGTGCGTTTAAGTATGTATAAGTGCGTATAAGTGCGTATAAGTAAGTGTAAGTGCGTATAAGTGCGTATAAGTGCATGCAAGTACGTGTAAGTGCGTGTAAGTGTGGTATAAATACGTGTAAGTGCATGTTAGTGCGTATAAGTATATGTAAGTGTGTGTAAGTGCGTGTAAGTGCGTATAAGTGCATATAAGTGCATATAAGTGCGTGTAAGTGTGTGTTAGTTTGTGCAAGTGTATGTAAAAGCGTGTAAGAGTGTGTAAGTGCGTATAAGTGCTTGTAAGTGCTTGTAAGTGTGTGTAAGTGCATGTAAGTGTGTATAAGTGTGTGTAAGTGTATGTAAGTGCGTGTAAGTGTATGTAAGTATGTGTAAGTGTGTACAAGTGCGTGTAAGTGTGTGTAAGTGTGTGTAAGTACGTGTAAGTGCGTGTAAGTATGTAAAGGTGCGTGTGGGTATGTGTAAGTGTGTGTAAGTGTGTGTAAGTATGTGTAAGTGCGTGTAAGTACGTGTAAGTAAGTGTAAGTGCGTGTAAATGCATATAAGTGCGTGTAAGTGCGTGTAACTGCATCTAAGTGCGTGTAAGTGCGTGTAAGTGCGTGTAAGTGCGTGTAAGTATGTGTAAGTGCATGTAAGTGTGGTGTAAGTGCGTGTAAGTTTGTGTAAGTGCATGTTAGTATGTAGAAGTGTGTGTAAGTGCATGTAAGTGTGTGTAAGTGCGTGTAAGTGTGTGTAAGTGCGTGTAAGTGCGTGTAAGTGTGTATAAGTGCGTGTAAGTGTCTGTTAGTGCGTATACGTGTGTGTAAAAGCGTGTACCTGTGTGTAAGTACATGTAAGTGCGTGTAAGTGCGTGTAAGTGCGTGTAAGTATGTGTAAGTGCATGTAAGTGTGGTGTAAGTGCGTGTAAGTTTGTGTAAGTGCACGTTAGTGTGTAGAAGTGTGTGTAAGTGCATGTAAGTGTGTATAAGTGCGTGTAAGTGTGTGTAAGTGCGTGTAAGTGCGTGTAAGTGTGTATAAGTGCGTGTAAGTGTCTGTTAGTGCGTATACGTGTGTGTAAAAGCGTGTACCTGTGTGTAAGTACATGTAAGTTCGTGTAATTATATGTACGTGCATGTAAGTGCATGTAAGCATGTGTGTAAGTGGGTGTAAGTGTGTGTAAGTGCGTGTAAGTACATGTAAGTGCACGTAAGTGCGTGGAAGTGCGTGTAAGTGCGTGTAAGTACGTGTAAGTTTATGTAGGTGCGTGTAAATACGTGTAAGTGCGTGTAAGTGCATATAAGTGTGTGTAAGTGCGCGTAAGTGTGGTTTAAGTTCGTGTAAGTGGGTGTTACTGCGTGTAAGTGTGTGTAAGTGTGTATAAGTTCGTCTAAGTCCGTGTAAGTGCGTGTAAGTGCAGTTTAAGTGGGTGTAATTTTGTGTAAGTTTGTACAAGTGCGTGTAAGTGCGTATAAGTGCGTGTAAGTGAGTGTGAGTGCAACTAAGTACGCGTAAGTGCGCGTAAGTGCGTGTAAGTATGTGTAAGTGTGTGTAAGTGTGTGCAAGTAGGTGTTAGTCTATGCAAGTACGTGTTAGTGTGTGTATGTGTGTGTAAGTGTAAGTAAGTACGTGTAAGTGCGTGTAGGTACGTGTAGGTACGTGTAAGTGTGTGTAAGTGCATGTAAGTGCGTATAAGTGCGTGTAAGTCCGTGCAAGTACGTGTAAGTGTGTGTAAGTTTGTGTAAGTACGTGTAAGTGCATGTAAGTGCGTGTAAGTGTGGTTTAAGTGTGTGTAAGTTCGTGTAAGTGTGTGTAAGTACATTCAAGTACGTGTACGTGCGTGTAAGTGCATGTAAGTAGGTGTAAGTGCGTGTAAGTGCGTGTAAGTACGTTTAAGTATGTGTAAGTGGGTGTTAGTGCGTGTAAGTGTGTGTAAAAGCGTTTAAGTGCGTGTAAGTGTGTGTAAGTGCATGTAAGTGTGTGTAAGTGCATGTAAGTACGTGTAAGTGCATGTAAGTGCGTGTAAGTGCGTATAAGTGCGTGTAAGTATGTGTAAGTGCGTGTAAGTACGTGTAAGTGCGTGTAAGTACGTGTAAGTGCGTGTAAGTACGTGTAAGTGCGTGTAAGTACGTGTAAGTGCGTGTAAGTACGTGTAAGTGCGTGTAAGTACGTGTAAGTGCGTGTAAGTACGTGTAAGTGCGTGTAAGTACGTGTAAGTGCGTGTAAGTACGTGTAAGTGCGTGTAAGTACGTGTAAGTGCGTGTAAGTACGTGTAAGTGCGTGTAAGTACGTGTAAGTGCGTGTAAGTACGTGTAAGTGCGTGTAAGTACGTGTAAGTGCGTGTAAGTACGTGTAAGTGCGTGTAAGTACGTGTAAGTGCGTGTAAGTACGTGTAAGTGCGTGTAAGTACGTGTAAGTGCGTGTAAGTACGTGTAAGTGCGTGTAAGTACGTGTAAGTGCGTGTAAGTACGTGTAAGTGCGTGTAAGTACGTGTAAGTGCGTGTAAGTACGTGTAAGTGCGTGTAAGTACGTGTAAGTGCGTGTAAGTATGTGTAAGTGCGTGTAAGTGCATGTAAACACGTGTAAGTGCATGTAAGTGTGTATAAGTACGTGTACGTGCGTGTTAGTACGTGTGAGTACGTGTAAGAGCATGTAAGTGCATGTAAGTGTGTGTAAGTGCAGTTTAAGTTTGTGTAAGTGAGTGTAAGTACGTGTAAGTGCGTGTAAGTACGTGTAAGTGCGTGTATGTATGTGTAAGTGTGTATATGTGCTAAAAGTGCGTGTAAGTGCATGTAAGTACGTGTAAGTGCATGTAAGTGTGTGTAAGTGCAGTTTAAATTCATGTAAGTATGTGTAAGTGCGTATAAGTGCGTGTAAGTATGTGTAAGTGTGTGTGAGTGTGTGTAGGTGCGTGTAAGTGCAGTTAAAGTGGGTGTAGTTTTGTGTAAGTTCATGTAAGTGTGTGTAAGTGCGTGTAAGTACGTGTAAGTGCGTGTAAGTACGTGTAAGTGCGTGTAAGTGCGTCTAAGTGCGTCTATGTGCGTGTAAATACGTGTAAGTGCATGTAAGTGCATGTAAGTGCGTGTAAGTGTGTTTGAAGTGTGTGTAAGATCGTGTAAGTGCATATACGTATGCATGAGAAAACAATATCCGCTATCCGGGGTATCCACACTATCCGTCCAGTATCCGGATAGCGGATAGTCCCTGGAAAAAAACTTAGAAGGATATGCGGATACATCCGGATGTATCCGGATGTGGATATCAGCTGGAGATATGTGGCTTTTTCTGAAGGTGTCGGTGAGTATCCGGAGGTATACGCTGGTATCCATACAAGTATCCGGATGTATATGTACTTCTATCCGTTCAACTTTCCGGATAGTGAAGGTATCCGCAAGTATCCGTAAGTATCTGGATATTTGAGGCAACTATCTGGATAGCAGATACCTGACTGGTGAATACATCCGGATTGCGGATACCTCCAAAAAGGGACGAATATATCCGGATTCTTTTGCCTATGTGTAAGTGCATGTAAGTGCGTGTAAGTGCATGTAAGTGCGTGTAAGTGGGTGTAAGTGCATGTTAGTGCGTGTAAGTGTGTGTAAAAGCATATAAGAGTGTGTAAGTGTGTGTAAGTGCGTCTAAGTGCATGTAAGTGCGTATAAGTGCATGTAAGTGCGTGTAAGTGCATGTAAGTGTGTGTAAGTGCGTATACGTGCGTGTAAGTGTGTGTAAGTATGTGTAAGTGCATGTAAGTATGAATAAGTGCATGTAAGTGTGTGTAAGTGCGTATACGTGCGTGTAAGTGTGTGTAAGTATGTGTAAGTGCATGTAAGTATGAATAAGTGCATGTAAGGGCGTATAAGTGCGTATAAGTGCGTGTAAGGGCGTGTAAGTGCGTGTGAGTGCATGTGAGTGCGTGTAAGTATGTGTAAGTGCGTGTAAGTGTGTATAAGTGCGTGTAAGTTTGTGTCGGTATGTGTAAGTGTGTGTAAGTGTGTGTAAGTGCATGTAAGTGCGTGTAGGTCTGTGTAAGTGCGTGTAAATGCGTGAAAGTACGTGTAAGTGCGTGTAAGTGCATGTAAGTGCAAGTAAGTTTGTATAAGTGCGTGTAAGAGCATGCAAGAGCGTGTGAGAGTGTGTAAGTGCGTATAAATGTGTGTAAGTGCGTGTAAGTGTGTGTAAGTATATGTAAGTGTGTGTAAGTGCATGTAAGCTCGTGTAAGTGTGTGTAAATGCGTGTAAGTACGTGTGAGGTTGTGTAAGTGTGTGTAAGTGTCTGTAAGTGCATGTAAGTGCGTGTAAGTAAATGTAAGTGCGTGTAAGTGCGTGTAAGTGTATATAAGTGCGTGTAAGTGCGTGTAAGTGGGTCTAAGTGCGTGTAAGTGTGTGTAAGTGCGTGTAAGTGCGTGTAAGTGTGTGTAAGTATGTGTAAGTGCATGTAAGTGTCGTGTAAGTGCGTGTAAGTTCGTGTAAGTGCATGTTAGTATGTAGAAGTGTGTGTAAGTTCGTGTAAGCATGTGTAAGTACGTGTAAGTGTGTGTAAGTACGTGTAAGTGCGTGTAAGTGCGTGTAAGTTCGTGTAAGTGCATGTTAGTATGTAGAAGTGTGTGTAAGTTCGTGTAAGCATGTGTAAGTACGTGTAAGTGTGTGTAAGTACGTGTAAGTGCGTGTAAGTGCGTATAAGTGCGTGTAAGTGTCTGTTAGTGCGTATAAGTGTGTATAAAAGTACGTAAGTGTGTATAAGTACATGTAAGTGCGTGTAAGTGCATGTAAGTGCATGTAAGTGCGTGTAAGTGTCTGTTAGTGCGTATAAGTGTGTATAAAAGTACGTAAGTGTGTATAAGTACATGTAAGTGCGTGTAAGTGCATGTAAGTGCATGTAAGTGCATGAAAGATTGTGTGTAAGTGCGTGTATGTGTGTGTAAGTGCGTGTAAGTGTGTGTAAGTATACGTAAGTGCAAGTAAGTGCCTGTAAGTACATGGAAGTGCGTGTAAGTACGTGTAAGTTTATGTATGTGCGTGTAACTACGTGTAAGTGCGTGTAAGTGCATATAAGTGTGTGTAAGTGCGTGTAAGTACGGGTTTAATTCGTATAAGTGCATGTAAGTGCGTGTAGGTGCAGTTTAAGTGGGTGTAATTTTGTGTAAGTTCATATAAGTGCGTGTAAGTGCGTATAAGTGCGTGTAAGTGAGTGTTAGTGCAACTAAGTACGCGTAAGTGCGCGTAAGTGCATGTAAGTACGTGTAAGTGTGTGTAAGTGCGTGCAAGTACGTGTGAGTGTGTGTATGTGTGTGTAAGTGTATGTAAGTGCGTGTAAGTGCGTGTAGGTGTGTGTAGGTGCGTGTAAGTGTGTGTAAGTGCATGTAAGTACGTATAAGCACGTTTAAGTGCATGTAAGTGCGTGTAAGTGTGTGTAAGTGCATGTAAGTGCGTGTAAGTGTGTGTAAGTGTGTGTAAGTACGTGTAAGTGCATGTAAGTGCATATAAGTGCGTGTAAGTGTAGTTTGAGTGTGTGTAAGCTTGTGTAAGTGCGTGTAAGTACGTACAAGTATGTGTAAGTGCGTGTAAGTGTGTGTAAGTACGTGAAAGTGCGTGTAAGTGGGTGTAAGTATGTGTAAGTATGTGTTAGTGCGTGTTAGTGCGTGTAAGTGTGTGTAAATGCGTATAAGTGCGTGTAAGTGTGTGTAAGTGCATGTAAGTGTGTGTAAGTGCGTGTAAGTACGTGTAAGTGCGTGTAAGTACGTGTAAGTGCGTGTAAGTACGTGTAAGTGCGTGTAAGTACGTGTAAGTGCGTGTAAGTGCGTGTAAGTGTGTGTAAGTGCGTGTCAGTATGTGTAAGTACGTGTACGTTTGTGTAAGTACGTGTAAATGCGTATAAGTGTGTGTAAGTGCATGTAAGTACGTGTCAGTGCATGTAATTATGTGTAAGTGCGTGTAAGGTCATATCAGAGCGTGTAAGATTGTGTAAGTGTGTGTAAGTGGGTGTAAGTGCATGTAAGTGTGTGTATGTGCATGTAAGTGCGTGTAAGTGCCTGTAAGTGTGTGTAAGTGCGTGTAAGTACGTGTAAGTGCGTGTAAGTACGTGTAAGTGCGTGTAAGTACGTGGAAGTGTTAGAAAGTGCGTGTAAGTATGTGTAAGTATGTGTAAGTGCGTGTAAGTGCGTGTAAGTGCGCGTAACTGTGTGTACGTGCATGTAAGTGCGTGTAAGTACGTGTAAGCGTGTGTAAGTACGTGTTAGTTCGTGTAAGTACGTGTAAGTTCCTGTAAGTGCGTGTAAGTGCGTGTAAGTGCATGTAAGTACATGTAAGTGTGTGTAAGTGTGTATAAGTGTGTATAAGTACGTGTATGTGTGTGTAAGTACATGTAAGTACGTATAAGTACGTGTAAGTGTGTGCAAGTGCATGTTAGTGTGTGTAAGTACGTGTAAGTGCATGGAAGTGTGTGTAAGTGTGTGTAAGTACGTGTAAGTACGTGTAAGTGCATGTAAGTGCATGTAAGTGCGTGTAAGTACGTGTAAGTGTGTAAGTACGTATAAGTATGTGTAAGTTCGTGTAAGCGAATGTAAGTTCGTGTAAGTGCGTGTAAGTGCGTGTAAGTGCGTGTAAGTGTGTGTAAGTGCGTGTAAGTG
>SZWC01000797.1:297302-327285 GCA_023375785.1 Penium margaritaceum | reverse complement strand
CGTGTAAGTGTGTGTAAGTACGTGTAAGTGCGTGTAAGTGCGTATAAGTGCGTGTAAGTGTCTGTTAGTGCGTATAAGTGTGTATAAAAGTACGTAAGTGTGTATAAGTACATGTAAGTGCGTGTAAGTGCATGTAAGTGCATGTAAGTGCATGAAAGTATGTGTGTAAGTGCGTGTATGTGTGTGTAAGTGCGTGTAAGTGTGTGTAAGTATACGTAAGTGCGAGTAAGTGCCTGTAAGTACATGGAAGTGCGTGTAAGTACGTGTAAGTTTATGTATGTACGTGTAACTACGTGTAAGTGCGTGTAAGTGCAGATAAGTGTGTGTAAGTGCGTGTAAGTGCGGGTTAAATTCGTATAAGTGCGTGTAAGTGCGTGTAGGTGCAGTTTAAGTGGGTGTAATTTTGTGTAAGTTCATATAAGTGCGTGTAAGTGCGTATAAGTGCGTGTAAGTGAGTGTTAGTGCAACTAAGTACGCGTAAGTGCGCGTAAGTGCGTGTAAGTACGTGTAAGTGTGTGGAAGTGCGTGCAAGTACGTGTTAGTGTGTGTATGTGTGTGTAAGTGTATGTAAGTGCGTGTAAGTGCGTGTAGGTGCGTGTAGGTGCGTGTAAGTGTGTGTAAGTGCATGTAAGTACGTATAAGCACGTTTAAGTGCATGTAAGTGCGTGTAAGTGTGTGTAAGTGCACGTAAGTGCGTGTAAGTGTGTGTAAGTGTGTGTAAGTATGTGTAAGTGCATGTAAGTGCATATAAGTGCGTGTAAGTGTAGTTTGAGTGTGTGTAAGTTTGTGTAAGTGCGTGTAAGTGTGTGTAAGTACGTGTAAGTGCGTGTAAGTGGGTGTAAGTATGTGTAAGTATGTGTTAGTGCGTGTTAGTGCGTGTAAGTGTGTGTAAATGCGTATAAGTGCGTGTAAGTGTGTGTAAGTGCATGTAAGTGCGTGTAAGTGCGTGTAAGTGGGTGTAAGTATGTGTAAGTATGTGTTAGTGCGTGTTAGTGCGTGTAAGTGTGTGTAAATGCGTATAAGTGCGTGTAAGTGTGTGTAAGTGCATGTAAGTGTGTGTAGGTGCATGTAAGTGCGTGTAAGTGCATGTAAGTCCGTGTAAGTGCGTGTAAGTGCGTGTACGTGTGTATAAGTGTGTGTAAGTACGTGTAAGATTGTAGAAGGGCGTGTAAGTGTGTGTAAGTGCGTGTCAGTATGTGTAAGTACGTGTACGTTTGTGTAAGTACGTGTAAATGCGTATAAGTGTGTGTAAGTACGTGTAAGATTGTAGAAGGGCGTGTAAGTGTGTGTAAGTGCGTGTCAGTATGTGTAAGTACGTGTACGTTTGTGTAAGTACGTGTAAATGCGTATAAGTGTGTGTAAGTGCATGTAGGTACGTGTCAGTGCATGTAATTATGTGTAAGTGCGTGTAAGGTCATATCAGAGCGTGTAAGAATGTGTAAGTGTGTGTAAGTGCGTGTAAGTGCATGTAAGTTTGTGTGTATGCATGTAAGTGCGTGTAAGTGCCTGTAAGTTCGTGTAAGTGCATGTAAGTACGTGTAAGTGCGCGTAAGTACGTGTAAGTGCGTGTAAGTACGTGGAAGTGTAAGAAAGTGCGTGTAAGTATGTGTAAGTATGTGTAAGTGCGTGTAAGTGCGTGTAAGTGCGCGTAACTGTGTGTACGTGCATGTAAGTGCGTGTAAGTACGTGTAAGCATGTGTAAGTACATGTTAGTTTGTGTAAGTACATGTAAGTTCCTGTAAGTGCGTGTAAGTGCGTGTAAGTGCATGTAAGTACATGTAAGTGTGTGTAAGTGTGTATAAGTGTGTATAAGTACGTGTATGTGTGTGTAAGTACATGTAAGTACGTATAAGTACGTGCAAGTGTGTGCAAGTGCATGTTAGTGTGTGTAAGTACGTGTAAGTGCATGGAAGTGTGTGTAAGTGTGTGTAAGTACGTGTAAGTACGTGTAAGTGCATGTAAGTGCATGTAAGTGCGTGTAAGTACGTGTAAGTGTGTAAGTACATATAAGTATGTGTAAGTTTGTGTAAGCGAATGTAAGTTTGTGCAAGTGCCTGTAAGTGCGTGTAAGTGCGTGTAAGTGCGTGTAAGTGCGTGTAAGTGC
The DNA here is from genome assembly GCA_023375785.1 of Penium margaritaceum. Classification (NCBI taxonomy): domain Eukaryota; kingdom Viridiplantae; phylum Streptophyta; class Zygnematophyceae; order Desmidiales; family Peniaceae; genus Penium; species Penium margaritaceum. The sequence continues at coordinate 325,181 of SZWC01000797.1, read as the reverse complement.
GTGTAAGTGTGTGTAAGTGCGTGTAAGTGTGTGTAAGTGCATGAATGTGCGTGTAAGTACATGTAAGTGCGTGTAAGTACGTGTAAGTGTGTGTAAGTGCGTGTAAGTACGTGTAAGTGCGTGTAAGTGCATGTATGTATGTATAAGTGCGTGTAAGTGCGTGTTAGTACGTGTGAGTACGTGTAAGAGCGTGTAAGTGCATGTAAATGTGTGTAAGTGCAGTTTAAGTTCATGTAAGTGAGTGAAAGTGCGTGTAAGTACGTGTAAGTATGTGTAAGTGCGTGTAAGTGCGTTTAAGTACGTGTAAGTGCGTGTAAGTGCTAAAAGTGCGTGTAAGTGCATGTAAGTGCATGTAAGAGCATGTAAGTGCGTGTAAGTGCAGTTTAAATTCATGTAAGTGTGTGTAAGTGCGTGTAAGTGCGTGTACATATGTGTAAGTGCGTGTAAGTGTGTATAGGTGCGTGTAAGTGCAGTTAAAGTGGGTGTAGTTTTGTGTAAGTTCATGTAAGATTGTGTAAGTACGTGTAAGTGCCTGTAAGTGTATGTAAGTACGTGTAAGCACATCTAAGTGGGTGTAAGTGTGTCTAAGTGCGTGTAAGTGCGTGTAAGTGTATGTAAGTGCATGTAAGTGCGTGTAAGTGTGTTTAAAGTGTGTGTAAGATCGTGAAAGTGCGTATAAGTATGCATGAGAAAAACATATCCGCTATCCGGGGTATCCGCACTATCCGTCCAGTATCCGGATAGCGGATAATACCTGGAAAACAACTTAGAAGGATATCCGGATACATCTGGATGTATCCGGATGTGGATATCAGCTGGAGATATGTGGCTTTTTCTGAAGGTGTCCGTGAGTATCCGGAGCTATCCGCTGGTATCCATACAAGTATCCGGATGTATCCATATTCTAGCCGTTGAACTTTCCGGATAGTGCAAGTATCCGTAAGTATCCGGATATTCGAGGCAACTATCCGGATAGTGGATACCTGACTGGTGAATATATCCGGATTGCGGATACCTCCAAAAAGGGACGAGTATATGGGGATTCTCATGAGTGGGTGTAAGTGCGTGTAAGTGCGTGTAAGTGCATGTAAGTGTGTGTAAGTGGGTGTAAGTGCGTGTTAGTGCGTGTAAGTGTGTGTAAAAGGGTATAAGTGTGTGTAAGTGTGTGTAAATGCATGTAAGTGTATGTAAGTGCGTGTAAGTGCATGTAAGTGCGTGTAAGTGCATGTAAGTGCGTGAAACTGCGTATAAGTGCGTGTAAGTGCGTGTAAGTATGTGTAAGTACGTGTAAGTGCGTGTAAGTGTGTGTAAGTGCATGTAAGTGCGTGTAAGTTTGTGTAAGTGCGTGTAAATGCGTGAAAGTACGTGTAAGTGCGTGTAAGTGCATGTAAGTGCGTGTAAGTTTGTGTAAGTGCGTGTAAATGCGTGAAAGTACGTGTAAGTGCGTGTAAGTGCATGTAAGAGCATGTAAGTATGTATAAGTGCGTGTAAGAGCGTGCAAGAGCGTGTGATAGCATGTATGTGCGTATAAGTGCGTGTAAGTACGTGTAAGTGTGTATAAGTATGTGTAAGTGCGTGTAAGTGCATGTAAGTTTGTGTAAGTGTATGTAAGTGCGTGTAAGTACGTGTAAGCTTGTGTAAGTGTATTTAAGTGTGTATAAGTGCGTGTAAGTACATGTAAGTGCATGTAAGTGCGTGTAAGTGCGCGTAAGTGCAAGAAAGTACGTCCGTGTAAGTGCGTGTAAGTGCGTGTAAGTACGTGTAAGTGCGTGTAAGTGCGTATAAGTGCGTATAAGTGTGTCTAAGTGCGTGTAAGTATGTATAAGTGCGTGTAAGTGCGTGTAAGTGCAGTTTAAGTTTGTGTAAGTGATTGTAAGTGCATGTAAGTGCATATAAGTATGTGTAAGTGTGTATAAGTGCATGTAAGTGCGTGTACGTACGTGTAAGTACGTGTAAGTACGTGTAAGTACGTGTAAGTGCAAGTAAGTGCGTGTAAGTATGTGTAAGTGCATGTAAGCACGTGTAAGTGCGTGTAAGTGTGTGTAAGTGCGTGTAAGTGGGTGTAAGTGTGTGTAAGTGCAACTAAGTGCGTGTAAGTACGTGTAAGTGCATGTAAGTGTGTGTAAGTGCGTGTAAGTTTGTGTAAGTGGATGTAAGTGCGTGTGAGTGTGTGTAAGTACGTGTAAGTTCGTGTAGGTGCGTGTAAGTGCATGTAAGTGACTGTAAGTGCTTGTAAGCGTGTGTAAGTGAGTGTATGTGTGTGTAAGAACGTGTACGTTTGTGCAAGTGCGTGTAAGTGTGTGTAAGTGCTAAAAGTGAGTGACAGTGCGTATAAGTGCGTGTAAGTATGTGTAAGTGCATGTAAGTGCATGTAAGTGTATGTAAGTGCGTGTAAGTACGTGTAAGTATGTATAAGTGTGTGTAAGTGTGTGTTAGTGCATGTAAGTGTGTGTGAGTGCGTGTCAGGTATGTGTAAGTGTGTGTAAGCATGTATAAGTGTGTGTAAGTGTGTGTAAGTGCGTGTGAGTGCGTGTACATATGTATAAGTGCGTGTAAGTGCATGTAAGTGTGTGTACGCGCGTGTAAGTGTGTGTAAGTGTGTGTAAGTTTGTGTAAGTGTGTGTTCATGCGTGTAACTGCGTGTAAGTATGTGTTAGTACATGTAAGTGCGTGTAAGTGTGTGTAAGTGCGTGTAAGTTCGTATAAGTGTGTGTAAGTGCGTGTAAGTACTTATAAGTGCGTGAAAGTGCGTATAAATGCGTGTAAGTGCAAGAAAGTACATGTAAGTGTGTGTAAGTGTGTGTAAGTGCGTATAAGGACGTGTAAGTTTGTGTAAGTGCATGTAAAATCCTGTGAGTGTGTGTAAGTGCGTGTGCGTGCGTGTAAGTGCGTGTAAGTGTGTGTAAGTTTGTTTAAGTACCTGTAAGTACGTGTAAGTGTTTGTTGGTGCAAGTAAGTGCATGTGAGTGCATACAAGTGCGTGTATGTGCGTGTAAGCACGTGTAAGTGCGTATAAATGCATGTAAGTACATGTAAGTGGGTGTACATACGTGTAAGTACGTGTAAGTTCGTGTAAGTGCGTGTAAGTGTGTGTAAGTACGTGTAGGTCCGTGTAAGTGCGTGTAAGTATGTGTAAGTACGCGTAAGTACGTGTAAGTTTGTGTAAGCGACTGTCAGTTTGTGTAAGTTCGTGTTAGTGTATATAAGTGCGTGTAAGTGCGTGTAAGTGTGTGTAAGTGTGTGTAAGTGCATATAAGTGTGTGTAAATGCGTGTAAGTACGTGTAAGTGCGTGTAAGTGCGTGTAATTATGTGTACGTATGTGTAAGTGAATGTATGTTTGTGTAAGTGTGTGTAAGTACGTGCATGTAAGTGTGTGTAAGTGCATATAAGTGCGTGTAGGTACGTATAAGTGCATGGAAGTGCGTCTAAGTGCGTGTACGTGCGTGTTAGTGCGTGTAAGTGCGTATAAGTATGTGTAAGTGCGTCTAAGTGCATGTAAGTGCATGTAAGTGCGTGTAAGTGCGTATAAGTGCGTATAAGTGCGCATAAGTAAGTGTAAGTGCGTATAAGTGCGTGCAAGTGTGTGTAAGTGCGTATAAGTGTGGTGTAGATGTGTGTAAGTGTGTGTTAGTACGTATAAGTGTATGTAAGTGTGTGTAAGTGCATGTAAGCGTGTATAATTGCATCTAAGTACGTATAAGTGCGTGTAAGTGCTTGTAAGTGTGTGTTAGTGTGTGTAAGTGTATGTAAAAGCGTGTAAGTACGTGTAAGTGCGTGTAAGTACTTATAAGTACTTGTAAGTGCATGTAAGTGCATGTAAATGCGTGTAGGTACGTGTAAGTACGTGTAAGTGCGTGTAAGTGTGTATAAGTGTGTGTAAGTGTGTGTAAGTACGTATAAGTACGTGTAAGTGCGTGTAAGTGCGTGTAAGTACGTGTAAGTACGTGTAAGTTTGTGTAAGTACGTGTAAATGCTTGTAAGTGCATGTAAGTGTGTGTAAGTGTGTGTAATGGTGTGTAAGTGCGGTTAAAGTTTGTGTGAGTGCGTGTGAGTGCGTGTAAGTGCGTGTAAGTGTGTATAAGTGTGTATAAGTGCATGTAAGTGCAGTTTAAGTCTGTGTAAGTGCGTATAAGTGCGTGTAAGTACGTGTATGTATGTGTAAGTGTAAGTGTATGTAAGTGTGTGTAAGTGTATGGAAGTATGTGTAAGTACGTGTAAGTGCGTATAAGTACGTGTAAGTGCGTGCAAGTGCTTATAAGTGCATGTTAGTGCATGTAAGTGTGTGTAGGTGCGTGTCCGTATGTTTAAGTGCGTGTAAGTGTGTGTAAGTGCATGTAAGTGCGTGTAAGTGCGTGTAAGTGCGTCCAAGTGCGTGTAAGTGCATGTAAGTGCGTGTACGTACGTGTAAGTATGTGTAAGTGCATGTAAGTGTGGTGGAAGTATGAGTAAGTTCGTGTAAGTGCATGTTAGTATGTAGACGTGTGTGTAAGTGCGTGTAAGTGTGTGTAAGTGTGTGTGAATGTGTGTAAGTGCGTGTAAGTGCGTGTAAGTACGTATAAGTACGTGTAAGTATCTGTTAGTGTGTGTAAGTGTGTGTAAAAGCGTGTAAGTGTGTGTAAGTGCATGTAAGTGCGTGTAAGTGAATATAAGTGCATGTAAGTGCATGTAAGTGCGTGTAAGTGCGTTTAACTGCGTGTATTTTTGTGTAAGTGTGTGTAAGTGCACGTACGTGCGAGTAAGTGCGTGTAAGTGCGTGTAAGTGCGTGTAAGTACGTGTAAGTTTGTGTAAGTACGTGTAACTGCATATAAGTGCGTGTAAGTGCATATAAGTGTGTGTAAGTGCGTGTAAGTACGGTTTAGGTTCGTGTAAGTGCGTGTAAGTGCGTGTAAGTGCGTGTAAGTGTGTATAAGTGCGTCTAAGTGCGTGAAAGTGCGTATAAGTGCAGTTTAAGTGGGTGTAATTTTATGTAAGTTCGTATAAAAGCGTGTAAGTGCGTCTAAGTGTGTGTAAGTGAGTGTAAGTACAACTAAGTACGCGTAAGTGCGCGTAAGTATGTGTAAGTGGCTGTAAGTGTGTGTAAGTGCGTCAAAGTACGTGTTAGTGTGTGTATGTGTGTGTGTAAGTGTGTGTAAGTATGTGTAAGTGCATGTAAGTGCGTGTAAGTGCGTGTAGGTACATGTAGGTGCATGCAAGTGTGTGTAAGTGCATGTGAGTGCGTATAAGTACGTGTAAGTGCGTGTAAGTGTGTGTAAGTGTGTGTAAGTGCATGTAAGTGTGTGTAAGTGTGTGTAAGTATGTGTAAGTACGTGTAAGTGCATGTAAGTGCGTGTAAGTGCATGTAAGTGCGTGTAAGTGTGATTTTAGTGTATGTAAGTTCGTGTAAGTGCGTGTAAGTGCGTACACGTATGTGTAAGTGCATGTAAGTGCGTATAAGTACGTGTAAGTGTGTGTAAGTACGTGTAAGTACGTGTAAGTATGTGTAAGTACGTGTTAGTGCGTGTAAGTGTGTGTAAAAGTGTATAAGTGCGTGTAAGTGTGTATAAGTGCATGTCAGTGTGTGTAAGTACATGTAAGTGCGTTTAAGTGCATGTAAGTGTGTGTAAGTGCGTGTAAGTGCGTATAAGTGCGTGTAAGTGCATATAAGTATGTGTAGCTTTGTATAAGTGCGTGTAAGTGTGTGTAAGTGCGTGTCAGTACGTGTAATTGCATGTATATTTGCGTAAGTATGTGTGAATGCATGTAAGTGTATGTAAGTGCGTGTGAGTACGTGTAAGTGCATGTAATCATGTGTAAGTACGTGTAAGGTCGTATCAGAGCATGTAAGAGCGTGTAAGTGCGTGTAAGTGCGTGTGAGTGCATGTAAGTGTGTGTATGTGCGTATAACTGTGTGTAAGTGCCTGTAAGTTTGTGTAAGTGCGTGTAAGTGCGTGTAAGTACGTGTAAGTGCGTGTAAGTGCGTGTAAGTACGTGTACGCGTGTGTATGTGCGTGTAAGTATGTATAAGTACGTGTAAGTGCGTGTAATTGCATGTAACTACGTGTACGTGCATGTAAGTGCGTGTAAGTAGGTGTAAGCGCGTGTAAGTACATGTTAGTTTGTGTATATACATGACGTTCCTGTAAGTGCGTGTAAGTGTGTATAAGTGCGTGTAAGTGCGTGTAAGTGCGTGTAAGTGTGTATAAGTGTGTGTAAGTGCGTGTACGTGTGCGTAAGTACATGTAAGTACGTATAAGTACGTGTAAGTGTGTGTAAGTGCATGTTAGTCTGTATAAGTACGTGTAAGTACATGGAAGTGTATGTAAGTGTGTGTAAGTACGTGTAAGTATGTGTAAGTACATGTAAATGCATGTAAGTGCGTGTAATTCTGTGTAAGTGTGTGTAAGTACGTGTAAGTATGTGTAAGTTTGTGTACGTGAATGTAAGTTTGTGTAAGTGCGTATAAGTGCGTGTAAGTCCGTGTAAGTACGTGTAAGTATGTGTAAGTGCGTGTAAGTGCGTGTAAGCGTGTGTAAGTACATGAAAGTGCTTAAAGTACATATAAGTACGTGTAAGTACGTGTAAGGGTGTGTAAGTACGTGTTAGTTTGTGTAAGTGAATGTAAGTTCGTGTCAGTGTGTGTAAGTGTGTGTAAGTACGTGTAAGTACGTGTAAGTGCGTGTAAGTGCTTGTAAGTATGTGTAAGTGTGTGTAAGTGCAGGTAAGTGCGTGTAAGTGTGTGTAAATGTATAAAAGTACGTGTATGTGCGTGTTAGTGCCTGTGAGTATGTGTAAAAGGGTGTAAGTGCATGTAAGTGTGTGTAAGTACAGTTTACATTCGTATGAGTGAGTGTAAGTGCGTGTAAGTACGTGTAAGTATGTGTAAGTGCGTGTAAGTGCGTGTAAGTACGTGTATGTGCGTGTAAGTGCGTGTAAGTGCATGTAAGTGCTAAAAGTGCAAGTAAGTGCATGTAAGTGCGTGTAAGTACATGTAAGTACGTGTAGGTGCAGTTTAAATTCATGTAAGTGTGTGTAAGTGCGTGCAAGTGCGTGGAAGTATGTGTAAGTTCATGTAAGTGTGTGTAGGTGTATGTAAGTGCAGTTAAAGTGGGTGTAGTTTTGTGTAAGTTCATGTAAGTGTGTGTAAGTGCGTGTAAGGGCGTGTAAGTGCGTGTAAGTACGTGTAAGTGCGTGTAAGTATGTGTAAGTGCATCTAAGTGTGTGTAAGTGCGTCTAAGTGCGTTTAAGTGCGTGTAAGTGCATGTAAGTGCATGTAAGTGCGTGTAAGTGTGATTGAAGTGCGTGTAAGATCGTGCAAGTGCGTGTAAGTATGCATGAGAAAACAATATATGCTATCCGGGGTATCCGCACTATCCGTCCAGTATCCGGATAGCGGATAGTACCTGGAAAACAACTTAGAAGGATATATGGATACATCCGGATACATCCGGGTGTGGATATCAGCTGGAAATATGTGGCTTTTTTTTAAGGTGTCCGTGAGTACCCGGAGGTATCCGCTGGTATCCATACAAGTATCCGGATGTATCTGTACTTCTATCCGTTGAACTTCCAGGATAGTGCAAGTATCCCCAAGTATCCGTATGTATCCGGATATTTGAGGCAACTATCCGGATAGCGGATACCTGACTGGTGAATATATCCGGATTGCGGATACCTCCAAAAAGGGACGAATTTTTCCCAATTCTCATGCCTATGTGTAAGTGCGTATAAGTGTGTGTAAGTGCGTGTAAGTGCGTGTAAGTGCATGTAAGTGCGTATAAGTGGGTGCAAGTGCGTGTTAGTACATATAAGTGTGTGTAAAAGCGTAGTGCGTGTAAGTGCATGTAAGTGCATGTAAGTGCATGTAAGTGCATGTAAGTGCGTATAAGTACATGTAAGCGCATGTAAGTGCGTATAAGTGCGTGTAAGTGCGTGTACATATGTATAAGTGCATGTAAGTACGAATAAGTGCATGTACGGGCGTATAAGTACGTGTAAGAACGTGTAAGTGCGTGTAAGTGCGTGTGAGTGCGTGTGAGTACGTCTAAGTATGTGTAAGTGCGTGTAAGGACGTGTAAGTGCGTGTAAGTGTGGTCAGTACGTGTAAGTGCGTGTAAGTGTGTGAAAGTACATGTAAGTGCGTGTAAGTTTGTGTAAGTGTGTGTAAATGCGTGAAAGTGCGTGTAAGTGCGTGTAAGCACGTGTAAGTGCATGTAAGTATGTATAAGTGCGTGTAAGAGCGTGCAAGAGCGTGTGAGTGCGTGTAAGTACGTATAAGTGCGTGTAAGTGCGTGCAAGAGCGTGTGAGAGCGTGTAAGTACGTATAAGTGCGTGTAAGTGCGTGCAAGAGCGTGTGAGAGCGTGTAAGTACGTATAAGTGCGTGTAAGTGCGTGCAAGAGCGTGTGAGAGCGTGTAAGTACGTATAAGTGCGTGTAAGTGCGTGCAAGAGCGTGTGAGAGCGTGTAAGTACGTATAAGTGCGTGTAAGTGCGTGCAAGAGCGTGTGAGAGCGTGTAAGTACGTGTAAGTGCGGGTAAGTATGTATAAGTGCGTGTAAGAGCGTGCAAGAGCGTGTGAGAGCGTGTAAGTACGTATAAGTGCGTGTAAGTGCGTGTAAGTGTGTGTAAGTATGTGTAAGTGCGTGTAAGTGCATGTACGTTCATGTAAGTGTGTATAAGTATGTGTAAGTACGTGTAAGTTTGTGTAAGAGTGTGGAAGTGTGTGTAAGTGCGTGTAAGTGCATGTAAGTGCATGTAAGTGCGGGTAAGTACAAAAACATACATGTAAGTATGTGTAAGTGTGTGTAAGTGCGTGTACGTGCGTGTAACTGTATGTACGTACATGTAAGTGTGTGTAAGTACGTGTAAGCGTGTGTAAGTACGTGTTAGTTCGTGTAAGTACGTGTATGTTCCTGTAAGTACGTGTAAGTACGTGGAAGTACGTATAAGTGCGTGTAAGTGTGTATAAGTACGTGTAAGTACGTGTAAGTACGTGTAAGTGCGTGTTAGTACGTGTGAGTATGTGTAAGTTCATGTAAGTACGTGTAAGTGTGTGTAAGTGTGTGTAAGTGCGTATAAGTGCGTGTAAGTATATGTAAGTAAGGTAAGTATGTGAAAGTGCATGTAAGTACGTGTAAGTTCATGTAAATGAATGTAAGTTACTGTAAGTGCGAGGAAGTGCGTGTAAGTGCGTCTAAGTACGTGTAAGTGCGCGTAAGTGTGTGTAAGTGTGTGTAAGTGTGTGTAAGTGCGTCTAAGTGTATGTAAGTGTGTGTAAGTACGTGTAAGTGCGTGTAAGTACGTGTTAGTTTGTGTAAGTAAATGTAAGTTCGTGTAAGTGCGTATAAGTGCCTGTAAGTGCGTATACGTGCGTGTAAGTGCGTGTAAGTGCATATAAGTGCGTGTAAGTGCGTGTAAGTGTGTGTAAGTACGTGTAAGTGCGTGTAAGTACGTGTAAGTACGTGTAAGTACATGTTAGTGCGTGTAAGTGCATGTAAGTGCGTATAAGTGGGTGCAAGTGCGTGTTAGTACATATAAGTGTGTGTAAAAGCGTAGTGCGTGTAAGTGCATGTAAGTGCATGTAAGTGCGTGTAAGTACGTATAAGTGCGTGTAAGTACGTGTAAGTGTGTGTAAGTGCGTGTAAGTACGTATAAGTGCGTGTAAGTACGTGTAAGTGTGTGTAAGTGCGTGTAAGTACGTATAAGTGCGTGTAAGTACGTGTAAGTGTGTGTAAGTGCGTGTAAGTACGTATAAGTGCGTGTAAGTACGTGTAAGTGTGTGTAAGTGCGTGTAAGTACGTATAAGTGCGTGTAAGTACGTGTAAGTGTGTGTAAGTGCGTGTAAGTGCGTGTAAGTACGTGTAAGTACGTGTAAGTGCGTGTAAGTACGTGTTAGTTTGTGTAAGTAAATGTAAGTTCGTGTAAGTGCGTATAAGTGCCTGTAAGTGCGTATACGTGCGTGTAAGTGCGTGTAAGTGCATATAAGTGCGTGTAAGTGCGTGTAATTGTGTGTAAGTGCGTATAAGTGACTTCGTGTAAGTTCGTGTAAGTGCGTATAAGTAAGTGTAAGTACGTATAATTGTATGTAAGTGCGTGTAAGTGCGTATAAGTGTGTGTAAGTGCATAGAAGTGCGTATAAGTGCATGCAAGTACGTGTAAGTGCGTGATAGTACGTGTAAGTGCGTGATAGTACGTGTAAGTGTGCGTAAGTGCATGTAAGTGTGTGTAAGTGCGTGTTAGTATGTGTAAGTACGTGTAGGTACATGAAGGTACGTGTAAGTGTGTGTAAGTGCGTGTAAGTGCGTGTAAGTACGTGTAAGTACGTGTAAGTACATGTTAGTGCGTGTAAGTGCATGTAAGTGCGTATAAGTGCGTGTAAGTGCGTCTAATTGCGAGTAAGTATGTCTAAGTGCCTGTAAGTGCATATAAGTGCGAGTAAGTGCGTGTGAGTGCGTGTAAGTGTGGTTAAAGTGCGTATACGTTCGTGTAAGTGTGTGTAAGTAGGCATTAAAAAACAATGTCCGCTATCCGGGGTATCCGCAGTATCCTTCCAGTATCCGGATAGCAGATAGTACTTGAAAAACAACTTAGAAGGATATCTGGATACATCCGTATATATGTGGATGTGGATATCAGCTGGAGATATGTGGTTTTTTCTAAAGGTGCCTGTGAGTATCCGGAGGTATCCACTGGTATCCGTACAAGTATCGGGGTGTATCCGTACTTCTATCCGTTGAACTATCCGGATAGTGCAAGTATCCGCAAGTATCCGTAAGTAGCCGGATATTTGAGGCAACTATCAAGATAGCGGATACCTGACTGGTGAAAATATCCGGATAGCGGATACCTCCAAAAAGGGACAGATATATCCGGATTTTCATGCCTACTTGTTAGTGTGTATAAGTGTGTGTATGTGCGTATAAGTGCGTGTAAGCGTGTGTTAGTGGGTGTAAGTGTGTGTTAGTGTGTGTAAGTGTGTGTACAAGTGTATAAGTGCGTGTAAGTGTGTGTAAGTGTGTGTAAGTGCATGTAAGTGTGTATAACTGCATGTAAGTGCATGTAAGTGTGTGTAAGTACGTATAAGTGCGTGTAAGTACGTGTAAGTGTGTGTAAGTGCGTGTAAGTGCGTGTCAGTACGTGTAAGTGCGTGTAAGTGTCATTAAGTGCGTATAAGTGCGTGTAAGTGTGTGTAAGTGCGTATAAGTGTGTATAAGTGCGTGTGAGTGCGTGTGAGTGCGTGTAAGTATGGATAAGTGTGTGTAAATGTGTATAAGTGCGTGTAAGTGTGTATAAGTGCGTGTAAGTTTGTGTAAGTGCGTGTAAATGTGTGAGTACGTGTAAGTGCATGTAAGTGTGTGTAAGTGCATATATGTATGTATCAGTGCGTGTAAGGTCGTATAAGAGTGTGTGAGAGCGTGTAAACATGTATAAGTACGCATAAGTGTGTGTAAGTGTGTGTAAGTGCGTGTAAGTGCGTGTAAGTGCATGTAAGTACGTATAAGTTCATGTAAGTGTATGTAAGTACGTGTAAGTGTGTGTAACTGCGTGTACGTGCGTATAAGTGCATGTAATGCGCGTGAGTGCGTGAAAGTACGTGGAAGTTTGTGTACGTACGTATAAATTTCTGTAAGTACATGTAAGTGCATGTAAGTGTATGTAAGTGCATGTAAGTGCGTGTAAGTATGTGTAAGTACGTGTAAGTGTGTGTAAGTGCGTGTAAGTGCATGTAAGTACGTGTAAGTGCAAGTAAGTGCGTGTAAGTATGTGTAAGTGCATGTGAGGCATATAAGCACGTGTAAGTGTGTGTAAGTACGTATAAGTGCATGTAAGTGCGTGTAAGTGCGTGTAAGTACGTGTAAGTGCGTGTAAGTGTGTGTAAGTGTGAGTAAGTACGTATAAGTGCATGTAAGTAGGTGTAAGTGCGTGTAAGTGCGTGTAAGTGCGTGTAAGTGCGTATAAGTACGTGTGAGTTTGTGTAAGTGGATGTAAGTTCGTGTAAGTGCGTGTAAGTATGTGTAAGTGCGTGTAAGTGCGTGTAAGTACGTGTAAGTTTGTGTTATGGAATGTGAGTTCGTGTAAGTGCCTGTAAGTGCGTGTAAGTGCGTGTAAGTGCGTGTAAGTACATGGTAAGTGTGTGTACGTATGTGTAAGTGCTTGTAAATACGTGTAAGTGTGGGTAAGTGTGTATGAGTGCGTGTGAGTGCATGTAAGTATGTGTAAGTGCGTGTAAGTGCATGTAAGTGCGTGTAAGTACGTCTCAGTACGTGTAAGTGCGTGTAAGTGCGTGTAAGTGCGTATTAATGCGTGTACGTTTGTGTAAGTGCGTGTAAATGCGTGTAAGTATGCGTGTAAGTTTAAGTGGGTGTAATGTTGTGTAAGTTTATTTAAGTACGTGTAAGTGTGTGTAAGTGTGTGTAAGTGCGTGTAAGTGCATGTAAGTGCATGTAAGTGCATGTAAGTGCATGTAGGTGCGTGTAAGTACATGTAGGCGCATGTAAGTGCGTAAAAGTGCGTGTAAGTGCGTGTACGTATGTATAAGTGCATGTAAGTACGAATAAGTGCATGTACGGGCGTATAAGTACGTGTAAGTACGTGTAAGTGCGTGTAAGTGCGTGTGAGTGCGTGTGAGTACGTGTAAGTATGTGTAAGTGTTAGTAAGTACGTGTAAGTGCGTGTAAGTGTGTGTCAGTACGTGTAAGTGCGTGTAAGTGTGTGTAAGTACATGTAAGTGCATGTAAGTTTGTGTAAGTGTGTGTAAATGCGTGAAAGTGCGCGTAAGTGCGTGTAAGCACGTGTAAGTGCATGTAAGTATGTATAAGTGCGTGTAAGAGCGTGCAAGAGCGTGTGAGAGCGTGTAAGTACGTATAAGTGCGTGTAAGTGTGTGTAAGTGTGTGTAAGTATGTGTAAGTGCGTGTAAGTGCATGTACATTCATATAAGTGTGTGTAAGTACGTGTAAGTACGTGTAAGTTTGTGTAAGAGTGTGGAAGTGTGTGTAAGTGCGTGTAAGTGCATGTAAGTGCATGTAAGTGCGGGTAAGTACAAAAACGTACGTGTAAGTATGTGTAAGTGTTTGTAAGTGCGTGTACGTGCGTGTAACTGCATGTACGTACGTGTAAGTGTGTGTAAGTACGTGTAAGGGTGTGTAAGTACGCGTTAGTTCGTGTAAGTGCGTGTAAGTTCCTCTAAGTATGTGTAAGTACGTGGAAGTACGTATAAGTGCGTGTAAGTGCGTATAAGTACGTGTAAGTACGTGTAAGTACGTGTAAGTGCGTGTTGGTACGTGTAAGTACGTGTAAGTTCATGTAAGTACGTGTAAGTGCGTGTAAGTGTGTGTAAGTGCGTATAAGTGCGTGTAAGTATATGTAAGTGCGTGTAAGTATGTGAAAGTGCATGTAAGTATGTGTCAGTTAATGTAAATGAATGTAAGTTTGTGTAAGTGCGAGTAAGTGCGTGTAAGTGCGTGTAAGTACGTGTAAGTGCGCGTAAGTGCGTGTAAGTGTGTATAAGTGTGTGTAAGTGCGTGTAAGTGTATGTAAGTGTGTGTAAGTACTTGTAAATGCGTGTAAGTGCGTATAAGTGTGTGTAAGTAAGTGTAAGTGCGTCTAAGTGCATGTTAGTGCGTATGAGTGCCTGTAAGAGTGTGTAAGTGCATGTAAGTGCGTGTAAATGCGGTTTAAGTTCGTGTAAGTGAGTGTAAGTGCGTGTAAGTACGTGTAAGGTTGTATATGTGCGTGTAAGTGTATGTAAGTGCTAAAAGTGCGTGTAAGTGCGTATAAGTGCGTGTAACTGTGTGTAAGTGCATGTAAGTGTGGTTTAATTTTGTGTAAGTGCGTCTAAGTGCGTGTAAGTATGTATAAGTGCGTGTAAGTGCGTGTAAGTATGTGTAAATGCGTGTAAGTGCGTGTAAGTGCGTGTAAGTGCGTGTAAGTTTGTGTACGTGCGTGTAAGTGTGTGTAAGTGCATGTAAGTGCATGTAAGTGTGTCTAAGTGTGTGTAAGTTCGTGTAAGTATATTTTAAGTGGGTGTTATTTTGTGTAAGTTCTTGTACGTGCGTGTAAGTGCATGTAAGTGCATGTAAGTGAGTGTAAGTGTGACTAAGTGCGTGTAAGTACATGTAAGTGCGTGTACGTGCGTATAAGTACGTACAAGTACATGGAAGTGTGTGTTAGTGTGTGTATGTGTGTGGAAGTACGTGTAAGTGTGTGTAAGTGTGTGTAAGTGCGTGTAAGTGCATGAAGGTGCATGTGGGTGCGTGTAAGTACAAGTCAGTACGTGTAAGTGCATGTAAGTGCCTGTAAGTGTGTGTAGGTACGTATAAGTGCATGTAAGTACGTGTAAGTACGTCTAAGTGCATGTAAGTGCGTGTAAGTGCGTGTAAGTGCATGTAAGTGCGTATAAGTGTGGTTTAAGTACGTGTAAGTTCGTGTAAGTGTGTGTAAGTTTGTGTACGTGTAAGTGTGTGTAAGTTCGTGTACGTGTAAGTGTGTGTAAGTGTGTGTAAGTGCGTGTAAGTGCGTGTTAGTACGTGTAAGTGCATGTAGAAGTGTGTAAGTGCGTGTAAGTGCGTGTAAGGGCATGTAAGTACGTGTAACTGCATGTAAGTGCGTGTAAGTGCGTGTAAGTGTGTGTAAGTGCGTGTAAGTGCATGTAAGTTCGTGTAAGTATGTGTAAGTGCGTGTAAGTGTGTGTAAGTGTGTGTAGGTTCGTGTAAGTACGTATAAGTACGTGTAAGTATGTGTGAGTGCATGTGAGTGCGTGTAAGTATGTGTAAGTGCGTGTAAGTGCGTGTAAGTATGTATACGTAAGTGTTAGTGTGAGTTAGTGTGTGTAAGTGTGTGTAAGTACGTGTAACTTTGTATAAGTGTGTGTAAATGCGTGTAAGTATGTGTAAGTGTGTGTAAGTGCATGTAAGTATGTGGAAGTGTGTGTAACATTGTGTAAGAGCGTGTAAGAGCGTATAAGTACGTATAAGTGCGTGTAAGTATGTGTAAGTGCGTGTAAGTGCGTGTAAGTGTGTGTAAGTACGTGTAAGTGCGTGTAAGTGCGTTTAAGTGCGTGTAAGTATGTGTAAGTTTTTGTAAGTGTGCGTATGTTCTTGTAAGTGCGTGTAAGTACGTGTAAGTACGTGTAAGTGCATGGAAGTGCGTGTAAGTGTGTGTAAGTGCGTGTAAGTGCGTGTAAGTGCGTGTAAGTGCATACTAGTATATATAAGTACGTGTAAGTGCATGTAAGTGCGTATCAGTGTGTGTAAGTACGTGTAAGTGCGTGTAAGTGCATGTAAGCACGTGTAAGTGCGTGTAAGTGCGTGTAAGTGTGTGTAAGTGCGTGTAAGTGCCTGTAAGTACGTGTAAGTACGTATAAGTGCGTGTAAGTGCGTGTACATACGTGTACGTACGTGTAAGTTTGTGTAAGTGAATGTAAGTTCGTGTAAGTGCGTGTAAGTGTGTGTGAATTTGTGTAAGTGTGTGTAAGTGTGTGTAAGTGCGTGTAAGTGCGTGTAAGTGCGTGTAAGTGCGAGTATGGGTGTAAGTGTGTATAATTGTGTGTAAGTGCGTGTAAGTACGTGTTAGTTTGTATAAGTGAATGTAAGTTCGTGTAAGTCCGTGTCAGTGTGTGTAAGTGTGTATAAGTGCGTGTAAGTACGTGTAAGTGCGTGTAAGTGTGTGTAAGTGTGTATAAGTACGTGTAAGTGCGTGTAAGTGCATGTACGTATGTGTAAGTGTGTGTAAGTGCATGTAAGTGTGTGTAAACATGTGTTAGTGCGTGTAAGTGCGTGTTAGTGCATGTGAGTGCATGTAAGAGCGTGTAATTGCATGTAAGTGTGTGTAAGTGCATGTAAGTGTGTGTAAATATGTGTAAGTGCGTGTAAGTGCGTGTTAGTGCGTGTGAGTGCATGTAAGAGCGTGTAATTGCATGTAAGTGTATGTAAGTGCAGTTTAAGTTTGTATAAGTGTGTGTAAGTGCGTATAAGTGCAGTTTAAGTTTGTGTAAGTGTAGGTAAGTGCGTGTAAGTACGTATAAGTATTCATATGTGCGTGTAAGTGTGTATAAGTGCGTGTAAGTACACTTTAAGTGGGTGTAATCTTGTGTGAGTTTGTGTAAGTGCGTGTAAGTGCGTGTCAGTGCGTGTAAGTGCGTGTAAGTGTGTGTAAGTAAGTGTAAGTATGTGTAAGTACATATAAGTGCGTGTAAGTGTGTGCAAGTGTGTGTAAGAGTGTGTTTTAGTGCATATAAGTGTGTGTAAGTGCGTATAAGTACGTGTAAGTGTGTGTAAGTGCGTGTACGTTTGTGTAGGTATGTGTAGGTGCGTGTAAGTGTGTAAAAGTACGTGTAAGTGCATGTAAGTATGTATACATGCGTCTAAGTGTGTGTAAGTGCGTGTAAGTGCGTGTAAGTAAGTGTAAGTGCGTGTAAGTGCGTAAAAGTGAGTTTAAGTATGTGTAAGTATGTCCAAGTGCGTGTTAGTGCGCGTGAGTGCGTGTAAGAGCATGTAAGTGCATGTAAGTGCATGTAAGTGTGGTTTAAGTTCGTGCAAGTGAGTGTAAGTGCGTGTAAGTATGTGTAAGTTTGTGTAAGTTTTTGTAATTCTGTGTAAGTGCTAAAAGTGCGTGTAAGTGCGTATACGTGCATGTAAGTGCATGTAAGTACTAGTAAGTATGTATAAGTGCGTGTAAGTGCGTGTAAGTACTAGTAAGTATGTATAAGTGCGTGTAAGTGCGTGTAAGTATGTGTAAATGCGTGTAAGTGCGTGTAAGTGCATGTAAGTACGTGTACGTTTGTATAAGTGTGTGTAGGTGCATGTAAGTGCATGTAAGTACATGTAAGTACATGAAAGTATGTGTAAGTGTAAGTAAGCGCGTGTAAGTACATGTAAGTACGTGTAAGTACGTGTAAGTTCATGTAGGTGCGTGTAAGTGCGTGTAAGTGCGTGTAAGTATGTATAAGTGTGTAAGTGCGTATAAGTGCGGTTTAAGTTTGTCTAAGTGTGTGTAAGTGCGTATAAGTACGTGTAAGTGTGTGTAAGTACGTGTAAGTACGTGTAAGTTCATGTAGGTGCGTGTAAGTGCGTGTAAGTGCGTGTAAGTATGTATAAGTGTGTAAGTGCGTATAAGTGCGGTTTAAGTTTGTCTAAGTGTGTGTAAGTGCATGTAACTGCGTATAAATGCGTATAAGTGTGTGTAAATGTGTGTAAGTGTGTGTAAGTTCGTGTGAGTGTAGTTAAGTGGATGTATTTTTGTGTAATTTTGTGTAAGTGTGTGTAAGTGCGTATAAGTGTATGTAAGTGTGTGTAAGTGTGAGTAAGTACGTGTAAGTGCGTATAAGTGCATGTAAGTGCGTGTAAGTGCGTATAAGTGTATGTAAGCGTGTATAAGTGCGTGTAAGGACGTGTAAGTATGTGTTAGTGCATATAAGTGAGTATAAGTGCGTGCAAGTGCATGTAAGTGTGGTTTAAGTGCGTGTAATTTTGTGTAAGTGCGTATAAGTGCGTGTAAGTTTATGTAGGTGCGAGTAAGTACGTGCAAGTGCGTGTAAGTGCCTATCAGTGCGTGTAAGTATGTGTAAGTACGCGTAAGTGTGTGTAAGTACGTGTAAGTACGGTTTACGTTCATGTAAGTATGTGTGAGTGCGTGTAAGTGCGTGTAAGTGTGTGTAAGTGCTTGTAAGGATGGTTTAAGTGCGTGTTATTTCGTGCAAGTTTGTGTAAGTGCATGTAAGTGCGTGTAAGTGTGTGTAAGTGCGTGTAAGTACGTGTAAGTACGTATAAGTATGTGTAAATGTGTGCAAGTGCGTGTAAGTGTGTGTAAGTGCGTGTAAGTGCGTGTAAGTGTGTGTAGGTGCGTGTTATTTTGTGTAAGTGCGTGGAAGTATGAGTTAGTAAGTGTAAGTGCGTGTAAGTACGTGTAAGTACGTGTAAGTGCGTGTAAGTGTGTGTAAGTGGGTGTAGGTGCGTCTAAGTGCATGTACGTTCGTGCAAGTGCGTGTAAGTACGTGTAAGTTCGTGTAAGTGCGTGTAAGTGCGTGAAAGTGCGTGTAAGTGCGTGTAAGTGCGTGTAAGTGTGTGTAAATGCCTGTAAGTGTGTATACGTGAGTCGAAGTGCGTATAAGTGTGTATAAGTACGTGTAAGTGTGTGTAAGTGCGTGTAAGTGCGTGTGACTGCGTGTACGTGTGTGTAAGTGTGTGTAAGGGCATGTAAGTACGTGTAAGTGCGTGTAAGTGCGTGTAAGTACATGTAAGTGCATGTAAGTACATAAACGTTTGTGTAAGTGTGTATAAGTGTGTGTAAGTGTGTGTAAGTGTGTGTAAGTGTGTGTAAGTGCGTGTTAGTGCATGTGAGTGCATGTAAGAGCGTGTAAGTGCATGTAAGTGCGTGTTAGTGCCGTTTAAGTTCGTGTAAGTGAGTGTAAGTGCGTGTAAGTATGTGTAAGTTTGTGTAAGTGTGTGTAAGTGCATGTAAGTGTTAAAAATGCGTGTAAGTATGTGTAAGTGCGTGTAAGTGTGTGTAAGTGCGTGTACGTGCAGTGTAAGTTCGTGTAAGTGTGTATAAGTGCGTGTAAGTGCGTGTAAGTATTTGTAGGTATGTGTAAGTGCGTGTAAGTGCGTGTAAGTGCGTGTAAGTATGTGTAAGTGTGTGTAAGTTCGTGTAAGTGTGTGTAAGTGCGTGTAAGTGCGTGTATGTATGTGTAAACACGTGTAAGTATGTGTAAGTGCAAGTAAGTGCGTGTAAGTACGTGTAAGTACGTTTAAGTATCGATACACTTCTTTAAGTTTGTGCAAGTGCGTGTACGTGCAGGTAAGTGTATGTAAGTACGTATAAGTGCGTATAAGTGCGTGTAAGTACGTATAAGTGCGTATAAGTGTGTTATGTGCGTGTAAGTACGTGTAAGTACGTGTAAGTACCTGTTAGTGTGTGAAAGTGCGTGTAAGTGTGTGCAAGTATGTGTAATTGTGGTTTAAGTGCGTGCAAGTTTGTATTAGTGTGTGTAAGTGCGTGTAAGTGCGTGTAAGTGTGTGTAAGTACATGTAAGTGCGTGTAAGTGTGTGTTAGTATGTGTAAGTGTGCGTTAGTTCGTGTAAGTGCGTGTAAGTGTATGTTAGTGTGTGTAAGTGCGTGCAAGTGTGTATAAGTGCATGTCAGTGCGTGTAAGTGCATGTAAGTGCATATAAGTGCGTGTAAGTGCATGTAAGTACGTGTAAGTACGTGTAAGTGCGTGTAAGTGCATTTAAGTGTGTGTAAGTGGGTGTAAGTGCATGTAAGTGTGTATAAGTACGTGTATGTTCGTGTAAGTGCGTGTAAGTGCATATAAGTGACTGTAAGTGCTTGTAAGTGTGTGTAAGTGCGTATAAGTGCGGTTTAAGTTGGTGTAAGTGCGTGTAAGTGCGTGTAAGTGCATGTATGTGTGTTTATGTATATGTAAGTGCGTGTAAGTGTAGTTTAAGTGGATGTAACTTTGTGTAAATTCGTGTAAGTACATGTAAGCACGTGTAAGTGTGTGTATGTGCGTGTAAGTGCGTGTAAGTACGTGTAAGTACGTGTAAGTGCATGTAAGTGTGTGCCAGTACGTATAAGTGCGTGTTAGTGCATGCATTTGTAAGTGCGTGTAAGAGCATGTAAGTACGTGTAACTGTGTGTGTAGGTGCATGTAGGTGCCTGTAAGTGTGTGTAAGTGCATATAAGTGTATATAAGTGCGTGTAAGTGCGTGTAAGTGCATGTAAGTGCATGTAAGTGTGGTTTAAGTACGTGTACGTCTGTGTAAGTGCGTATAAGTGCGTATAAGTATGTATACGTGTGTGTAAGTGCATGTAAGTGCGTGTAAGTGTAAATGTGTATAAGTGTGTGTAAGTGTGTGTAAGTGTGTGTAAGTGTGTATTAGTGCGTGTAAAAGCGTGTAAGTGTGTGAAAGTACGTATAAGTGCATGTAAGTGCATGTAAGTGCATGTAAGTGTGTGTAAGTGCGTGTAAGTATGTGTAAGTGTATGTAAGTACGTGTAAGTGCGTCTTAGTGTATACAAGTACGTATAAGTATGTGTAAGTACGTGTAAGTGTGTATAAGTGCGTATTAATGCGTGTAAGTGCGTGTAAGTGCATGTGAGTGCGTGTGAGTGCGTGTGAGTATGTGTAAGTATGTGTAAGTGCGTGTAAGGGTATGTAAGTACGTGTTAGTGTGTGTAAGTACGTGTATGTGCGTGAAAGTGTGTTTAAATGCGTGTAAGTTTGTGTAAGTGCGTGTAAGTGCGTTTAAGTACATGTAAGTGCAAGAAAGTGTGTGTAAGTGCGTGTAAGTACGTGTAAGTGTGTATAAGTATGTGTAAGTTCGTGTAAGTGCATGTAAGTTCCTGTGAGTGTGTGTAAGTGCGTGTAAATGCGTATAAGTGCTATAAGTGCATGTAAGTGTGTATAAGTGCGTGTAAGTGCGTGTAAGTGCATGTAAGTATGTGTAAGTGTGTGTAAGTACAAGTAAGTACGTGTAAGTGCGTGTAAATGTGTGTAAGTACGTTTAAATGCGTGAAAGTGTGTGTAAGTGTGTGAAAGTGCGTGTAAGTACGTGTAAGTGCGTGTAAGTATGTGTATGTACGTGTAAGTGTGTATAAGTGTGTTTAAGTGCATAAATGTGCGTGTAAGTGCGTGTAAGTATGTGTAAGTACGTGTAAGTATGTGTGAGTACATGTAAGTTTGTGTAAGTGACTGTCAGTTTGTGTAAGTGCGTGTAAGTACATGTGAGTGCGTGTAAGTTCGTGTAAGTGCGTATAAGTGTGTGTAAATGTGTGTAAGTGCATGTAAGTGCGTGTAAGTGCATGTAAGTATGTGTAAGTTTATGTAAGTGAATGTAAGTTCGTGTAAGTGTGTGAAAGTGCATGTAAGTACGTGTAAGAGCGTATAAGTGCATGTGTGTGTAAGTGCGTGTAAGTGTGTATAAGTGTGTGTAAGTGTATGAAAGTGCGTGTACGTGTGTGTAAGTGCGTGTTAGTGCGTGTGAGTGCATGTAAGAGCGTGTAAGGGCATACAAGTGCGTGTAAGTGCAGTTTAAGTTTGTGTAAGTTCGTGTAAGTGTGTGTAAGTGCTAAATGTGAGTGTCAGTATGTATAAGTGCGTGTAAGTACGTGTAAGTGCATGTAAGTGCATGTAAGTGTGTGTAAGTGCGTGTAAGTACGTGTAAGTACGTATAAGTGTGTATAAGTATGTGTAAGTATGTACAAGTGCGTGTAAGTGTGTGTAAGTGCGTATGAGTGTGTGTAAGTATGTATAAGTGCGTGTAAGTGCATGTAAGTGTGTGTACGTGCGTGTAAGTGTGTGTAAGTGTGTGTGAGTTTGTGTAAGTGTGTGTTAATGCGTGTAAGTGTGTGTAAGTGCGTGTAAGTATGTGTTAGTGCATGTAAGTGCGTGTAAGTGTGTGTAAGTGCGTGTAAGTTCGTATAAGTGTGTGTAAGTGCGTGTAAGTACTTATAAGTGTGTGATAGTGCGTGTAAATGTGTGTAAGTGCAAGAAAGTACGTGTAAGTGCGTGTAAGTGCGTGTAAGTGCGTATAAGTACGTGTAAGTTTGTGTAAGTGCATGCAAGTTCCTGTGAGTGTGTGTAAGTGCGTGTACTTGCGTGTAAGTGCGTGTAAGTTTGTATAAGTACGTGTAAGTACCCGTAAGTACGTGTAAGTATGTGTAAGTGCAAGTAAGTTCATGTAAGTGCATATAAGCGCGTGTATGTGCGTGTAAGCACGTGTAAGTGCGTGTAAGTGCATGTAAGTACATGTAAGTACGTGTACATACGTGTAAGTGCGTGTAAGTGCGTGTAAGTTCGTGTAAGTGCGTGTAAGTGCGTGTAAGTGCGTGTAAGTCCGTGCAAGTGCGTGTAAGTACGTGTAAGTACGTGTACGTACGTGTAAGTGCGTGTAAGTGCGTGTAAGTTCGTGTAAGTGCGTGTAAGTGCATGTAAGTACATGTAAGTACGTGTACATACGTGTAAGTGCGTGTAAGTGCGTGTAAGTTCGTGTAAGTGCGTGTAAGTGCGTGTAAGTGCGTGTAAGTCCGTGCAAGTGCGTGTAAGTACGTGTAAGTACGTGTAAGTATGTGTAAGTTCGTGTAAGTGACTGTCAGTTCGTGTAAGTGCGTGTAAGTGAGTGTAAGTGCGTATAAGTGCGTGTAAGTGTGTGTAAGTACGTGTAAGTGCATATAAGTGTGTGTAAATGCGTGTAAGTACGTGTAAGTGCGTGTTAGTGCGTGTAATTACGTGTACGTATGTGTAAGTGAATGTACGTTCGTGTAAGTGTGTGTAAGTACGTGTAAGTACATGTAAGTGTGTGTAAGTGCGTGTAGGTACGTATAAGTGGGTGTAAGTGCGTGTAAGTGCGTGTAAGTGCGTGTAAGTGCCTGTAAGTGCGTGTAAGTATGTGTAAGTGCGTCTAAGTGCATGTAAGTGCATGTAAGTGCGTGTAAGTGCGTATAAGTGCGTATAAGTGCGTATAAGTAAGTGTAAGTGCGTGTAAGTGCGTGTAAGTGCCTGTAAGTGCGTGTAAGTATGTGTAAGTGCGTCTAAGTGCATGTAAGTGCATGTAAGTGCGTGTAAGTGCGTATAAGTGCGTATAAGTGCGTATAAGTAAGTGTAAGTGCATATAAGTGCGTGCAAGTGCGTGTAAGTGCGTATAAGTGTGGTGTAAATGCGTGTAAGTGTGTGTAAGTGCATGTAAGTGCGTGTAAGTGCATGTTACTGCGTGTATGTCCGTGTAAGTGTGTGTAAGCGCACGTACATGCGAGTAAGTGCGTGTAAGTACGTGTAAGTGTGTGTAAGTACGTGTAAGTTTGTGTAAGTGCGTGTAACTGCGTATAAGTGCGTGTAAGTGTGTGTAAGTTTGTGTAAGTACGGTTTAGGTTCGTGTAAGTGCGTGTAAGTGCGTGTAAGTACGTGTAAGTGTGTATAAGTGCGTCTAAGTGCGTATAAGTGCAGTGTAAGTGGGTGTAATTTTGTGTAAGTTCGTATAAAAGCGTGTAAGTGCGTCTAAGTGCGTGTAAGTGAGTGTAAGTACAACTAAGTATGCATAAGTACGCGTAAGTATGTGTAAGTGCGTGTAAGTGTGTGTAAGTGCGTGCAAGTACATGTTAGTGTGTGTATGTGTGTGTAAGTGTGTGTAAGTACGTGTAAGTGCATGTAAGTGTGTGTAAGTGCGTGTAGGTGCGTGTAGGTGCGTGTAAGTGTGTGTAAGTGCATGTAAGTGCGTATAAGTGCGTGTAACTGCAAGTAAGTGTGAGTAAGTGCGTGTAAGTGCATGTAATTGCGTGTAAGTGTGTGTAAGTGTGTGTAAGTATGTGTAAGTGCATGTAACTACGTGTAAGTGCATGTAAGTGTGTGTAAGTGTGATTTGAGTGTATGTAAGTTCGTATAAGTGCCTGTAAGTACGTACACGTATGTGTAAGTGCGTGTAAGTGCGTATAAGTACGTGTAAGTGTGTATACGTGCGTGTAAGTATGTGTAAGTATGTGTAAGTGTGTGTTAGTGCGTGTAAGTGTGTGTAAAAGCGTATAAGTGCGTGTAAGTGTGTATAAGTGCATGTAAGTGCGTGTAAGTACATGTAAGTGCGTGTAAGTGCATGTAACTGTGTGTAAGTGTGTGTAAGTGCGTGTAAGTGCGTGTAAGTGCATCTAAGTATGTGTAAGTTTGTATAAGTGCGTGTAAGTGTGCGTAAATGTATGTCAGTACGTGTAATTGCATGTACGTTTGTGTAAGTATGTGTAAATGCGTGTAAGTGTGTGTACATGCATGTAAGTACGTGTAAGTGCATGTAATTATGTGTAAGTACGTGTAAGGTTGTATCAGAGCGTGTAAGAGCGTGTAAGTGTGTGTACGTGTGTGTAAGTGCATGTAAGTGTGTGTATATGCGTATAAGTGTGTGTAAGTGCCTGTAAGTTTGTGTAAGTGCGTGTAAGTGCATGTAAGTACGTGTAAGTGCGTGTAAGTGCGTGTAAGTGTGTGTAAGTATGTGTAAGTGCGTGTAAGTATGTATAAGTACATATAAGTGCGTGTAAGTATGTGAAAGTACATGTAAGTACGTGTAAGTTCATGCAAATGAATGTAAGTTCGTGTAAGTGCGAGTAAGTGCGTGTAAGTGCGTGTAAGTACGTGTAAGTGTGTGTAAATGCGTGTAAGTGTGTGTAAGTGTGTGTAAGTGCGTGTAAGTGTGTGTAAGTGTGTGTAAATATGTGTAAGTGCGTGTAAATACGTGTTAGTTTGTGTAAGTGAATGTAAGTTCGTGTGAGTGTGTATAAGTGCCTGTAAGTGCGTATTCGTGCGTGTAAGTGCATGTAAGTGCGTATAAGTGCGTGTAAGTGCGTGTAAGTGTGTGTAAGTGCGTATAAGTGATTTCGTGTAACTTCGTGTAAGTGCGTGTTAGTGCGTGTAAGTGCGTATAATTGTGTGTAAGTGCGTGTAAGTGCGTATAAGTGTGTGTAAGTGCATATAAGTGCGTATAAGTGCGTGCAAGTACGTGTAAGTGCGTGATAGTACGTGTAAGTGTGTGTAAGTGCGTGTAAGTACGTGTAAGTACGTGTAAGTGCATGTAAGTGCGTGTAAGTACGTGTAAGTACGTGTAAGTGCATGTAAGTGCGTGTAAGTACGTGTAAGTGTGTGTAAGTGCGTGTAAGTGCGTATAAGTGTGTGTAAGTGCATATAAGTGCGTATAAGTGCGTGCAAGTACGTGTAAGTGCGTGATAGTACGTGTAAGTGTGTGTAAGTGCATGTAAGTGTGTGTAAGTGCGTGTTAGTATGTATAAGTACGTGTAGGTGCATGAAGGTGCTTGTAAGAGTGTGTAAGTATGTGTAAGTGCGTGTAAGTACGTGTAAGTACGTGTAAGTGCATGTTAGTGCGTGTAAGTGCATGTAAGTGCGTATAAGTGTGTGTAAGTGCGTCTAAGTGCGTGTAAGTATGTCTAAGTGCCTGTAAGTGCATATAAGTGCGTGTAAGTGCGTGTGAGTGCGTGTAAGTGTGGTTGAAGTGCGTATACGTCCGTGTAAGTGAGTGTAAGTAGGCATTAGAAAACAATATCCGCTATCCGGGTTATCCGCACTATCCTTCCAGTATCCGGATAGCAGATAGTACCTGGAAAACAACTTAGAAGGATATCCGGATACATTCGTATATATGTGGATGTGGATATCAGCTAGAGATATGTGGCTTTTTCTGAAGGTGCCCGTGAGTATCCGGAGGTATCCGCTGGTATCCGTACAAGTATCGGGGTGTATCCGTGCTTCTATCCATTGAACTATCCGGATAGTGCAAGTATCCGGATATTTGAGGCAACTATCCAGATAGCGGATACCTGACTGGTGAAAATATCCGGATAGCGGATACCTCCAAAAATGGACAGATATATCCGGATTTTCATGCCTATGTGTTAGTGGTATAAGTGTGTGTGAGTGCGTATAAGTGCGTGTAAGTGTGTGTAAGTGGGTGTAAGTGTGTGTTAGTGTGTGTAAGTGTGTGTAAAAGTGTATAAGTGCGTGTAAGTATGTGTAAGTGTGTGTAAGTGCATGTAAGTGTGTATAAGTGCATGTAAGTGCGTGTAAGTGTGTGTAAGTGGGTGTAAGTGTGTGTTAGTGTGTGTAAGTGTGTGTAAAAGTGTATAAGTGCGTGTAAGTATGTGTAAGTGTGTGTAAGTGCATGTAAGTGTGTATAAGTGCATGTAAGTGCGTGTAAGTGTGTGTAAGTATGCAAAAGTGTGTGTAAGTGAGTGTAAGTGTGTGTAAGTGTGTGTAAGTACGTGTCAGTGCGTGTAGGTGCGTGTAAGTGCCTTTAAGTGCGTATAAGTGCGTGTAAGTGTGTGTAAGTGCACATAAGTGCATATAAGTGCGTGTGAGTGTGTGCGAGTACGTGTAAGTATGTATAAGTGCGTGTAAATGTGTATAAGTGTGTATCAGTGCGTGTAAGTGCCTGTAAGTACATGTAAGTGTGTATAAGTGCATGTAAGTTTGTGTAAGTGCGTGTAAATACGTGTACGTGTGTGTAAGTGCATGTAAGTGTGTGTAAGTGCATATATGTATGTATCAGTGCGTGTAAGGTCGTGTAAGAGTGTGTGAGAGCGTATAAATGCGTATAAGTACGTGTAAGTGCGTGTAAGTGTGTGTAAGTGCGTCTAAGTGCGTGTAAGTGCATGTATGTACGTGTACGTTTGTGTAAGTGTACGTAAGTACATGTAAGTGTGTGTAACTATGTGTACGTGTGTATAACTGCATGTAATGCGTGTAAGTGTGTGAAAGTACGTGTAAGTTCGTGTAAGTGCGTGTAAATTCCAGTAAGTACATGTAAGTACATGTAAGTGTGTGTAAGTGCGTGTAAGTGCGTGTAAGTGCGTGTAAGTACGTGTAAGTGTGTGTAAGTGCGTGTAAGTACGTGTAAGTACGTGTAAGTGCGTGTAAGTGCGTGTAAGTACGTGTAAGTGTGTGTAAGTGCGTGTAAGTACGTGTAAGTACGTGTAAGTGCAAGTAAGTGCGTGTAAGTATGTGTAAGTGCATGTGAGGCGTATAATTACGTGTAAGTGTGTATAAGTGCGTATAAGTACATGTAAGTGCGTGTAAGTGCGTGTAAGTGCATGTAAGTACGTGTAAGTGTGTGTAAATGTGAGTACGTACGTGTAAGTGCATGTAAGTGCGTGTAAGTGCGTGTAAGTGTGTGTAAGTGTGTGTAAGTGCGTATAAGTACGTGTGAGTTTGTGTAAGTGAATGTAAGTTCGTGTAAGTGCGTGTAAGTATGTGTAAGTGCGTGTAAGTGCGTATAAGTGCGTGTAAGTGCGTGTAGGTACGTGTAAGTACGTGTAAGTACGTGTAAGTTCGTGTGAGGGAATATAAGTTTGTGTTAGTGCGTGTAAGTGCGTGTAAGTGCGTGTAAGTACGTGGTAAGTGTGTGTAAGTACGTGTAAGTGCTTGTAAATATGTGTAAGTGTGTGAAAGTGTGTATAAGTGCGTGTGAGTGCATGTAAGTATGTGTAAGTGCGTGTAAGTGCATGTAAGTGCGTGTAAGTACGTCTCAGTACGTGTAAGTGCGTGTAAGTGTGTGTAAGTACGTGTTAATGCGTGTACGTTTGTGTATGTGCTTGTAAAAACATCTAAGTATGTGTAAGTGCATGTAAGTGCGTATAAGTGCATGTAAGAATGTGTAAGTGTGTGTAAGGTCGTGTACGAACGTATGAGAGCGTGTAAGTTCGTACAAGTGCGTGTAAGTGCGTGTAAGTGCGTATACGTTTGTGTAAGTGCGTGTAAGTGCGTGAATGTACGTGTAAGTACGTGTAACTGCATCTTGTTGTTCTTCTATGCCCCATGGCCACTGCTATGGGTTGACGGACAGGTTGGGCATGCACTGCTCCCTTGGAGTAAGTCCCCCAAACCTTGTTCGTGGTGCAAGTCCAAGCGAGACACCAGAAGTGTAGCGCAACGGATAGCATGTTGGACTTAGGGACAACAGGTCCTGCGATCGAGCCTTGATGTGCGCAGGAGGTTTTTTGACCTTCTAGCACAGGGGAAGTTTCTTAGACATTTCTCCATGCATGAGGAGAGTGCGCCACTTGGCGGTCAGTGGATGCGCCAATTGGCGGACTGGTGAGGTGGTTTGGAGTGACCACCCCAAAAGTGTCACTGCCCACACACCTTAGAAGCCAGGCCTAGGACTATATGTACCAGGCTCATTCCTCATTCTAATTACACAATCTGGCCTTAGATGCTCCTCACAGAGTTGTCCAACTAAGGAACAGTATAAAGAAGACACTGGTTGGTCTAAGCCCCAGGAGTTAGTCTTTGACTAGCACCTCGCGCGAAAGTGACCAAGTGTTAAGTGGACACAGTTGCTAGCAAGTGATTGCCTAGGAACTGCTCAGTGTGGAACCGTGATCCTGAGGGTGATATCTTCTCCTAGCTGAAATGCTAGGA
>SZWC01000797.1:260160-280830 GCA_023375785.1 Penium margaritaceum | reverse complement strand
CCCCCCCCGTTTTCGAGACTATGTCCCAGAGTCTCTTAGCGTGCCTTCTGCGTTAAGTATTTGTGGGGCTTGGGGCAACCCCGCTCCTGGCACGGCCTGTAGTATCTCTCCACCGCTCCTCCCCTCCGCTTGAGCTTCACCGCGCATTCATCATGAACAAATAGCCGGCATCCCTCACACCGCGCTCCGATTGTCGGTGCACTGACCAAGTGCTTGCAAGAGGAGCAGTGTGGCGCGCGCTCATGTTTTTGGCAGCTTGAGCATCGGAAGATACGCTTGCCTTCGCTGCTCCGTCCTACCTCTTTGAGGCAGGACTCATGTGCCAGGTCACCGCAGTGTTCGCACCGATAGACTGTCCCCTCAAGCCGGCCAAGGCAGTTGTCTCCTGTACAGAGGCGCTTGTTGGAGAACTTCCACTTCATCCTCCGCGGCTTGCTGCGGCAGTTGCTACAGGTCAAGATGCCCTCCTTCCCTCGTTTTCCACAGCGCAGGTGGCACATGGTTCGACACATGCCGCAGGGATTGCCGAACTCGGTCAGCGCTGTTTCACATCCTTCGTAGAGTGGGGCCAGAGTGTCAGTAGCGTAGGATAGTGAGGCCCCTGCTTCCACGATTTCCGCTCCCACACACCTCTGGCATTGTCGGGCCCATATCGAGCTGCCCGTCACCAAGCAGCTTTGATGAGCCATTCGTCCACAGTTGGTGCAGCGTTCCCCTTTGCGGACAGCCTTTATGCATGTGGGGCAGTTTTCTACGGCAGGTGCGGGCAGGTCCTGTTCATCCTCATCCTCCGAGTCGACCTCCTCTCCTTCTGCGGTGACACGCGTCGGCTTCCGGATCCCGAGTTCTCGTTTGATTTCTTGGCGGCACCTCTGGCACTTCCTTGGCCCGCTCCGTTCCCTTTTCGCATTTCGCGGCTGCTCCATATTCTTCGGTGGCATCCCTCACAGTCATGCACCCGTCTGCCCCAGCGGTGCCCACATTGTGCACACGTCTGGCGTGTCTTTTCCTTCTGGGCCTGCTCCGCCGCTGCCATCTGACCTGCCTCTTGCCAGTGCCGCATGGTGGCTCCCGTCACTGTGCGTGGCCCTTGCCGCTTCCCTGCTGCATCCTCCTCCTCCTCCTCTTCCTCATCAGGGTCCCATCCTCGCGCCTCTCCTCCCTCAGAGCCTGGGCCGGCTCCGCTGCCGGAACCTGGGCCGGCTTTGTCGCCTTTCTCTTTCCGCTCCGCTTCTTCCCCTTGGTCTTCACTCATGCACCGCAGACAGGTGCTGTTCCAACCAATACAGCTCTTGGCCAACCCGTGATGTACGGGTTGGTCACAGACGCGGCAGATGACTTTTAGGAGCTTCTCCTCTGGCAGGTTGCGGGACACTTCCAGGAGCAGCTCCATTGCCTGAGCGACGCTCCGCTGAACCTGCGCAAGCTGTTCCAAGTCGACGGGCTGAACCCATTCCTGGGGTGGTGCGGGTTTGTTTACTGCGCTTGACGGGGGTGATGGTTGTGGAGCTGTCCTCAATGGCCCGCTTCCCTTTTTCCTTGTGGTGCGATGTTGGTGTGGTCTCCGCGGACGGTGTCTGTTTCTTTGCGGCGGCATCCTTTTGCGGCTCAGCCTCCCGGCTGATTGGCGCCGCGTGAGCTGGGACCGCTTGCCCCCGAGAATCCGCGAATGCTGTAGCTCTTCTGGCGGCACGCTGGAGCTTGGCTCTTCTGTCGAGTAGAGCCAGGGACAGAGTCAGATGTGGGGTGTTCTTCCGCGCTCCTCCTCTGGCCGCCGCCGCTTTGGCGAGCACGTCTTGATCTTGATTCCTGCTTTCCCCTTGTGCCTCCTTCTGCCGCTCTGCTGTCTGTGCCTCTGCTACTTGTTGTGCCGCGGTTACCGCCTGTCCTGCGCCTGTTGCCTCTTCCTCAGGAGCGGTTTTCGCCTCTTGTCCTGTTATGTCTACTCCTACGTCGCATTCCGCGGCTTCAACTACTGCTTCTATCACAGCTTCTACCTCCTGCACCGCCTTTTGCTCCGCTACAGCTTCTTCCTTCTGCCTCCGTTCTTCCGCCATCTTCTGCCAAAGCACCCGCAGTCGCTCCCTCATGCTTGTGAGCTCCGAGGAGTCGCGGAGATACTCTTGCGCCTCTTCGGTTTCACTGTGGGTGCGGATCTTTTCCTCGCGGCACACGTTGACTGCTTCACGGGCCCAGTGACGTACTGCTTCTTCTGTTAGTGCTGTGCGAGTTCCTTGAAGGGATTTCCATAACCCTTCCGCTACCTCCGTCACGGTCCGCTGGCGCGTGGCATTGTCTTGAGTCAGCCGCCAGGCGTTGGCGATGGCGGTGAACCAATGCTCATGCTGCTGCTCTGCCGCGGAGAAGGGTGCCAGCTCTGCTGTGGTGTACTACAGTCCCCACCTACGGGAGGTAAGCCCAAATAGGTAGCCCCACCTCCAGAGTTCCGCTGTTGCCTTGCGGTCCGGTGCTTCCATTGTTCCTGCCGGCATGCGGGCGGCGTGGTATATCATGAGTGCCCGGGCACGCTCCTGAAGTAGATGTACATAGCGGCGTGTGGGATCCGTGGTTTGGTCACGGCGGACCAGGAGCCACCATTCGCGGGCAGCATCCACATTGCGGTCAGGATGTACCGTGTCCAGGAGCGTTGCCACACCCGCCATGGCCTGCGCTGGACGAAGGTTGAGGAGGTCGCAAAGCACCAAGAGGAGACGCTCGGCCCCCGCCGTTTCCAGCAACTGTACCTGTCGTGCCTGCGACCCTAAAGCAAGGGCAGTCTTGGCCGCGCCCTTCAGCGCCACCTGCCAGGCGGGGTTGAAGAAGGAGTCCCCCAGGTTTGCGTGGACTGCCTCCGGGAGTTCGTCGAGTAGGTGGATGATCACGCTGCTCACCACGTCTAGAAGGTAACCAGTCTTGGGATGATCTCCACTGTCCCCAGAGCTTTCCTCCAGACGTGTCCACGTGCCCTCCATGATTGTGCCGGCGCTGAGTAAGGGGCGTAGGGTTCCGTGTGAGGCCGGTGGAGTGGAGGAATACGCGGTTGGTGCAGATGGGCCGGACGGTGGCGGTGCTCCCGCAACTGTCATCACCACCGGGGATGCAGTCGGACCAGATGGCGGAGGCGTACTGGGCGATGCTGCCATTGCTGCGGTAAGGATTGGTGCCCGGGGTGCCCCAGGAGATGCTGTCTCATTTGGTGCCGCGGAATGGCCTGTTGCCGAAAGTCCGGATAGTGTTGCTGCTTCGAATGCCGCTGAGGCTCCTGGTGCCGCGGGTGGGCCTGGTGCCGGCGAGGCCTCAGATGTCGCCGCTCCTGCTGTTGCCACAGGAGTCGGGCCCGGAGGGGCTCCAGGTGATGCTACTCCTGCCGCGGACGGGCCTGTTGCTGGAGGTGCTCCTGGGGTTGCATCCGATGCCGCTACCGCTGGTGACGCGGACCGTCTTGCACTCGTTGTAACACGGCCCGTGGGTTGTCGTCAAAAGGTCCGTCTCGTGGCACGCTCACCCCCCCCCCCCGCTCGAGGGTGCGGACCCCGTGCCAGAAGGGTGAGCCATGGTGGATGCTATTCCGCGGGTGTTGTTGGAATTGCGCGTAACACGACGGGTGAACTGGGTGCCAAAAGCGGGCGGCATAAGGACCATAGGGGGAAGAACGGAGAGTGGTCGAGCCGACGTAAAGAGCGGGGTGAACGATCGAATACCGGCTGTAGAAATGAGACTGAGAATGCCCGCTCCGAGCAATATATCCGCCTGGCGCGGCGCGAGCCAGTCGGCTGCCAGGAGCATGTCATATGTGTGAACGGCACATACCTGCACGGTATGTGGTGCATGCACGTTGGCTACCTGGATAGGCAGGGCCTCGGTCTGTCCAATGGGTGCATCGATGGCTCCGGTGGTGATGGAGAAGCAAGGTCGAGTGGGAACGATGAGGTGATCAAGACACAGGGTTCGGGCCATCCGCAGCGCGAGTGTAGTATGGGTGGCGCCGGTGTCCACGATGGCCACAAACTTACGGCCACACACCCAGACGTAACACCATGCCACGTGGATGTCGGTTGGCGGTGGTGGATCGTTGGTCAGCGGTGTGGGGGTCCACGTGCATGATGCTTGGCAAGCCTCCTCCCGGATGCGGGAATGTGTTGTGACAATTGCATGGCCCACCATGCAGACCCCTGTATCACGGGTGAGGGTGCAAGAGAGGAGGATGCCGACAGGGAAGAGGGAGGGGTTGTAGGATGAAAAGAGTGCCTGGAGTCGTTCCGCAGATGTGGGGGAATGGAGAAGGAAATCGACCAAGGAGAGGGGGTGCCGCGTGTCAAGAAGAGGGGAGGCAGTGGGTGGAGGGGTCGTTGAAGAAGAAGCGATGGCCAGCGCTGCGGTTGTGGGAGTCCGGCGGGACGACGGCTGAGAGGGAATGTGTGCTGCGACGTCCTCCAACGTCCAGCCGCGGATGTCAGGGTTGAAGCGGCGGGCAAGCTGAAGACCGGTATCGGCGAGAGCAGGGAGGATCTCCGCGGTGCCCAGCCATTCAGCAGGCTCCAGTTCGGATAGAAGTCGGTATGCGACCGCAGACTCTTCCTCCGTGAATTCATGAGCAACACCCTCCCACTGGGGCCCAGCATCCACGGNTGGGGGAATGGAGAAGGAAATCGACCAAGGAGAGGGGGTGCCGCGTGTCAAGAAGAGGGGAGGCAGTGGGTGGAGGGGTCGTTGAAGAAGAAGCGATGGCCACCGGTGCGGTTGTGGGAGTCCGGCGGGACGACGGCTGAGAGGGAATGTGTGCTGCGACGTCCTCCAACGTCCAGCCGCGGATGTCAGGGTTGAAGCGGCGGGCAAGCTGAAGACCGGTATCGGCGAGAGCAGGGAGGATCTCCGCGGTGCCCAGCCATTCAGCAGGCTCCAGTTCGGATAGAAGTCGGTATGCGACCGCAGACTCTTCCTCCGTGAATTCATGAGCAACACCCTCCCACTGGGGCCCAGCATCCACGGGTAGGGAGGCGTTTGCGCGGAGAGACTCTTGTAGGTTGTCCTGGGGGTCCGTGGGATGTGGCCAATCCGCGCGTGGAAGGCGGCTAAGGGCATCCGCGTTGCGGTTAGCAAGCGCGGGCTGATACTTGATTTTCATGTTGTAGCCTTGCAAGAGGAGAGCCCACTTGGCCAAGATACCCTCATGGTTTTGCGTCGTGAGCAGCCACTGCAACGCCTGGTGATCCGTCGGGACCGTGAAAGGCTTGCCATTCTTGATGTAGTCGCGGAAGTGTTGGAGGGCCCACAACACAGCCAAGCACTCACCTTTCACTGGTGGAAAGTTCCGCTCACCATCAGTGAGGGCGCGGCTGGCATATGCAATCACCCGCTGAACCGGTTCCTGGACCGACTGTGACAGTACAGCACCAAGGCCGTCCCGCGACCAGTCGGTCGTGATAGCGAAGGGAAGGTTGAAGTGAGGGAACTCCAACATGGGTGCCGTAACCAGGCGGTGTTTGATTTCCGCCCAAGCAGCCGCACACTCCGGACTCCACTCAAACGGGATGTCCTGATGAGTCAACTACTAAAGCGGGCGAATGATGCGTGCGTGGTCGCGGACAAACTTGCGGTAGAAGGAGACAAAGCCTAAGAAGATTTTGACCTGTCCCGCAGTAGTGGGTTGTCGCCATTCTTGAACGGCGGCAATCTTCGCAGGGTCGGTTTTAATGCCGTCAGCACTCATGACAAAGCCCAAGAATTCCATCTCCGCAGTACCAATGGAACACTTGGTAGCGTTGAGTTTAAGGTTTGCAACGCGGAGTGCAGTGAAGACGGCGGAGAGGGAGGAGAAGAGGTCCTCAAAGCTGTGAGCGGCAACCATGATGTCATCGATGTAGCAACTCACGTTGGGAATGCCGCGGAGGGTGGAGTCCATGACACGCTGGAACGTGGCGCTGGCATTACGGAGACCAAATGGCATGCGGGTGAAGGCGTAGAGGCCTTCAGGGGTGACAAAGGCTGTTTTGATAATGGAGTCCGGGTGCATGGGAACGGCGTGGAAGGCTGCTTTGACGTCAAGTTTCGCAAACCATCCGCGCCCCTGTTGACGCTCTTAGATGTCGACGATTAGCGGCATGGGGTAGGCATCTTCCTCGGTGACACGATTGAGGTCGCGGAAGTCAACACAAAAGCGTTTGGAGCCGTCTGGCTTTCCAACGATGACCAAGTTAGCGCGCCAGGGACTGACGATGGGCACGATCATGCCTTGCGCCTTTAATTCTGCGAGACCGTCATTGATGATCTGCTCTTCGTCAGGAAGGATTCGGCGGACCTTCTGTTCAACAGCGGGAGCTGATCCGGTGTTGATGACATGGGAGGCGTTGACCGCCCCAAGGTCTGTTGCAGACCCAGCGAAGATATCAGCAAAAGAATCCAGCAAGTCCCGGAAGTCCTGCTTCTAGAATGGTGAGAGACGGGGGTGAAGGATATGGTCCCACCGCGGCGGCGGACATGGCAGTTGCTCACGTATGGGGTAGAAGTCATCATCCTCATCCAGGGGAAGGCCTGGTCCGAATGCATGCTCTCCTTGCTGCCACAGCCCCAGAAGGGTGGCACGCATCCCTGTTTCCGCATGTTCCGCGGAAAGCTCACGCCACTCCTCAACAGGGAGCTGTTCCGCATCCAAGATATCATCCATCGGTGTCAGGTTGCTCAGGGAACGTGCGGTAGCATCTTCTTGTGCCGCATCAGTGGGTGAGAAGGCTGGGGCCTCGGCTACTGGCACCGTGACACGGTCACCCACAGTGATGAGGGCGTAGTCTTTTGTGCCCGTAGTGGATGTAAGCTGCATGACACCCAAGGGAAACAGGAGGTTGCCACGTCGTGGAAGGAGGTAGTCCATGCCCAGGAGAACATCGTAGGTCTGCGCCTGGGTCACTTGGACATCCACTGGTTCATGCAGGGTGCCCACCTGCAAGGGCAAGCCTTGGACTTCACCATCCCGTAATCAAGCCCTCCCGCGGAGTTACTGAACAGCCGCCTTGTTGAGATGACGCGGTCTGCCCATCCAATGAGACAGAGCACGCGGAAGGCCACAGTAGTGTGGGTTGCCCCGATGTCAATGATGGCCAGGAACTTGCGGCCACAAATCGAGACCACACAGCAGGCCACTTTGTAGTGGCGGTCGTCGCGTCGGGGTGGTTCCAAAGGTTGAGGTGCCCATCCCCATTCTATTTCTTCTGTAGTTAATGCAGGTGGCATTTCTGCCACAACGCGTCGGGTGTTCTGAATGCCATGGGACGGAGTGGTGCAGGCAAGAGAGATACCCACAGCCTGGAGGCGATGATTGGCGCTAGCAAATTCCTCTCGGAGCCGCGGAGCTAGTTTGGGATGAAGACGAAGGAAGTCAAAGAAGTTGACAGAGGCAATGGGGGTGGTGAAGAGTTTGTGGACCGGATCAGCGGAATCTGCTGCAGGGGTGGGGATAGGTCGAGACGCAGGTGAGTTGGTCGCAACCGCTACCGCAGGCGTGGGGTTAGGTTGGCGGCGCTTCTCTGGGGGTCGCATGGAGCGGGCAGTGATGGCTTCCTGNAAGGAAGTCAAAGAAGTTGACAGAGGCAATGGGGGTGGTGAAGAGTTTGTGGACCGGATCAGCGGAATCTGCTGCAGGGGTGGGGATAGGTCGAGACGCAGGTGAGTTGGTCGCAACCGCTACCGCAGGCGTGGGGTTAGGTTGGCGGCGCTTCTCTGGGGGTCGCATGGAGCGGGCAGTGATGGGTTCTTGTAGCTGGGCATCGGCGGCTTCCGCTCGTCGACGCAGATCGTCCTGCAACTGCGCAGCCTCCTACAAATCCCA
Source organism: Penium margaritaceum (assembly GCA_023375785.1). Classification (NCBI taxonomy): domain Eukaryota; kingdom Viridiplantae; phylum Streptophyta; class Zygnematophyceae; order Desmidiales; family Peniaceae; genus Penium; species Penium margaritaceum. The sequence continues at coordinate 273,008 of SZWC01000797.1, read as the reverse complement.
CCCACGGAGTTTGATCTGTCGGGCATGTGTGATGAGCTCTGCTTTCGCAGGTGTTGGTGCCACTTCGGTGGTTTCGTCCTCTGCCATTGGCAAGCCTAGCCTTACGTTGCGAGCACCGGCTGCGGGATTCTGCTGCGGATTTGGCAGAAGGCCCTGACTCGCTCCCTGAGCCGCCTTGTCCTGTCCCGTGGGTGGCGGGTTCAGTGGCTGTGGCTGTTGCTGTTGCTATGGCGGATGCTGCTACTGTTGGCCGGGCCACATCTGGTTGTAATACTGCTGCCACTGCTGGACCATGGGGTCCTGAGAAGCTGGTTCAGGGCGCGGAGCTGCTTGTCTCTTGCGAGGGCAGTCCCGCGCGATGTGTTCTAGGCTTTGGCACGTGTAACAGGCTTTTGGTTTCTGCTGCTGCGGAGGTGGAGCGGGTGAGGATGAAGGTGCGTGGGCGTCGGCGCCCTGGTATTGTCGAGTTGACCGTTGCCTGGTGAAGATATCTGTGGCGTTTCGCACCGCATCTTGCAGGGATGGGTAGCGGTCTGTGATCATGAGACTAGTGATCTCGTCCAGAAGGGCGCGAATGAGGTTCTGTAGGAGAACCCACAGTGGCAGTCCTTCCCCCTGTGGACTCTTGGCCACTGAGGCCCATGTCAGGAACTGGTCCAAGAATCTACGGATGTCATCATCCTTGTACATGACCTCTTTTCAATCTTCTGCAACGCTTCTTCCTTTGTGAGATGTTTAAAGCGTTCTATGAGGGGGTTGCCAAAGTCCTCAAAAGATGGAAAAGGTGCTCGCGCGTTATACCAGTCCGCTGCTGCTCCCTGAAGGTGGAGTTCCGCGGTGGCGAGGCAAAGGTCCGGCGGAATCCGGCCGATGCTAGTGTAAAGGGTGATTTGTTTGAGCCAGACCCAGGGGTCTTCCTCTGGGGCGCCTTTGAAAGAATCCAGTCGGGGAATGATGGCAGGCTCGGAACAGATGTATTGCGGCTGCGGGACGGTGCTGCGGTTAGTCGTCAATGCAGTCACATCATGTGGCATGGGGAAGGCAGCAGGTAGAGCTGCGGAATATCCATTTGCATGGATCGGCATCTGGAGGTGCTCCGCGGGCATGGGAGGACTTGCTTGCGTGGGAGGGAGAGGCATGTACCAGGAAGAGGGAGCGGTTGTGGAGGTGGTGTAGGGTGTGGAGAAGAATGCCATCCCACTCGGCAGCATCGGGGTTCCCTGTGTCGGTGGTACTGCTGTTTGCGATACCTAGTACATCGGAACCGGTGGGGTCGTGGCCGCGGTATGGGGAGGAGCTGCAACTCCAGCGCTGGTGGTCATGTGCGGATTCCCTTGCAGCAGCTGTGGGGGCAGGTACAAGTGGCTCTGTGCAGTTTGTTGTGGTGTTGGCATCGAGGCCTAGGGAGGTCCCCCGAATGCCATTGTTCCCACCGGCTGTTTGTGGTGGAACTGCTGGGAGGTGGGCATGTGTTGCTGCGGAGTCAAGTTGGGCGCTATCGTCTGCGGCACCATTCCCACCGGCATCGGATCCATCTGTTGCTATGTCTGGATCGTCCACAGGGCCGGCACTACCACAGGAGGTCGCGTTATAGCCATCAGCTGTGTTCCACCTCCAATCGCTTGCTGCTGCTGACTCGTTGGTTGGGTCCCAGTCGGCAGGGGCTGGGCCGTGTTCCCTTTGTAGTTGACTCCGCTGCCGGGCTGAGGCATCTGTTATGGCAGCTGCGGGACTGCGGAGGGCCCACCCATCGTTCCCAGTTGCATCGTGGGCTGTAGTGGCACATGCGCCGGCTGCCATGATCCCGCTGTGGGCGGATGCGACATGGCCGCCGCCTGCACTGTGCCCATCATCATCTGCTGCTGTGGTGGTGTACCTGTCACAGGTTGGTGCGAGGATGCTCCGGTTGGCATAATGATCGGACTTGGCTGTGATGCGGGGAGCCGTTGCGTCGTATTCGCCTGTCCACCCCCCGTCTGCTGCTGTTGCGGATAACTCGGTGACTGGACCACTTCGATTGCTTGGAGCTGCGCGACCGCTCCCGCGGTTGTTCCCATGGTCGGGAGAGTCTGACCCATAGTGAGTTGGTTCATCGTTGGCTGCGCAACTCCCGATGCCTGCACTGGCATAGGCATCCCCATCTGCGTGCCTCCTGTGGGTTGTGCGGATACAACCATCTGCTGCGGCTGTAGTTCTGGCCCAGGTGGTTCCGCGGTTAGTGCGCCCGTGGTTATCCCGGCCGGCTGCCGCGGTGGGTTTGTGTCCTGAGGCATCCCAAGGGCGGGATTCAGGAGGCCCATCCTCGGCTGCTGCGCCGACATCCATTGCTCGTCTGGTGCTAGTGTTTCGGGAATCCCTGAATGCTCGGGGCTCAGTGGTAAGGGTTGCGGGTGTGCTGGCGGGGCCACGTGCTGCACCTCTGTTCCGCCAGGGTCCTGCTGCTGCTGTCCGCCCCGACGCCGATACACCAGTCCGCGGTAGACCTCGAGCTCTCCACCACCAGAGGATTCCTGAAGGGAAGGTGGTGCATCGGAGAACCACTGCGCCCCAAGTGGCGCAATTGGCTGGCCCCCCTGGCCTTGTTGATGTCGGGCCGGTCCATGGCTGTCGGAACTGTGGACACTCTCCACCTCTGCGTGTTCGGCGAGCGCATCCATAATGCGGCGCCAGTGCAGCTGCTCCAACCACTCGATTACTCGTCGGTGTTGGGCGAGTGGATAAGAGCCCGGCGAGGAGCTGACTGGTGCGCGGGACAACACAGGCGAGGAATCCCGGCTTCCCGCGCAGATCGCAGCCCGTCGTGGCAGGAAGCTCCGCACTGATGACAGCTGCTGCCGGCGCCTTGTGTCCTGATGCACGAAGCTAGCCGCCGACATGAACGACTGATCTGAAAGGCACGTGCAGTTGTGCTGACAGAGAGCAAAGAACCTTCCACACTCACCGCACCATGACAGTGATACCCCAAAATTTGCCACTCCCTTGATCTTTCCGCGGATGGGAACTCTCCGCGGAATCCCGCGGATTACCCTTTCTACTACTATGAGTTGACTAGAGGTGCTCAGCAAGGTGCGGCTATCACCCTTAGTCTAGAGGTCACTCCGCGGGCCACAAGTCATGGACTACTGCGGCTGCACCCTATGATAAGTATCTCTCCATGGACCACTGGAAAGCAACAAACCACAAAGGAAGATCCCAACTATTAGCTATGTCGCGGATCATAGTTTCACACCTGCGTAGGTACCTCACCGATGAATGACGCTCCGCGTTCCACTTCTTCCCACACAGGAGTCCACCACCTCGTGGCGTCCAACTCCTCTCCGCGGAACCCACTTCCGCGGACGTGTGTAAGCAAGGGACACCGCCGGCAGCCCACCTCAATCGGACTTTTGGTTCTTTACGCGCCTACTCCCATAGTCCGCGGACTGGACTCCAAGAGTTTACTGAAGGCAAGAGGGCAATGGGCGGAACACCGAAGTGTGAGTAGGTCAATGACTTTGATAAANACGCGAGTCCACCACCTCGTGGCGTCCAACTCCTCTCCGCGGAACCCAGTTCCGCGGACGTGTGTAAGCAAGGGACACCGCCGGCAGCCCACCTCAATCGGACTTTTGGTTCTTTACGCGCCTACTCCCATAGTCCGCGGACTGGACTCCAAGAGTTTACTGAAGGCAAGAGGGCAATGGGCGGAACACCGAAGTGTGAGTAGGTCAATGACTTTGATAAAGCTGATGGCGGTGTACATGGAATGCTCTGGAAGACAAGCAAGTCTGAGTTGCCACCTTTCTACTGCTAGTGAGGCCCCTTTTCTACTCGGGACTCCGCGCGGCGTGTCTACACGCCGACGGTCTCATCCCTCTCACATCCTCCTACTACTCGGACTCCACGCGGTGCGGCTACGCACCGCGGGTCTCGTCCCACACGCTGTCTACTCTACTGGTCACTTTCTTCAACCGCGGTTCGTACACGCGGTTCTTCGTGTTCTTCCTTGAATCTTCGTCTTCTGCGGTGCGTCTCCCGANCATCCCTCTCACATCCTCCTACTACTCGGACTCCACGCGGTGCGGCTACGCACCGCGGGTCTCGTCCCACACGCTGTCTACTCTACAGGTCACTTTCTTCAACCGCGGTTCATACACGCGGTTCTTCGTGTTCTTCCTTGAATCTTCGTCTTCTGCGGTGCGTCTCCCGATGTTCCTCCGTAATTGATGCTTAGTCGCTTGTGTTGATTGGTCGTTTCTCCTCTGATTGCTTAATTCCTCCGTAGTACGGCCTGCGCTTCGTCAGTGGCCGCGGATCATGCTTCTGCTTGTCCCTGTTTCCTTCGCACCGCGGCATTTCCCTTCACTGCTTCCCGCCTAGCCACCAATACTTTGGCCGAGAGGAACCGGTGCAAACGAACATTCGTCTGCGGCGACCCTTCCACCGGTGCCCTGCCTCGTGCTTTTCGGGATCCGCGCCTACCCCTCGCTCAACCGCATCCGCGAGAGCCAGCATACTATGCGCGAATCCTTTGCCTCCTGACTCTTGTTCCGCCGATTGCTTCTTCCGCGGAGCTGCGGCAGGATTGTGTGTGACAAGTGCGTGTAAGTACTTTTAAGTACGTGTAAGTACGTATAAGTGCAAGTAAGTGCATGTAAGTATGTGTAAGTGCGTGTAAGTATGTGTAAGTTTGTATAAGTACGTGTAACTGCGTCTAAGTGCGTGTAAGTGTGTGTAAGTGTGTGTAAGTGCGTGTAAGTGTAGTTTAAGTTTGTGTAAGTGCGTGTAAGTGCATGTAACTGCATGTAAGTACGTGTAAGTGCATGTAAGTGCGTGTAAGTGCGTGGAAGTGTGTGTGAGTGAAGTTTAAGTGGGTGTTATTTCGTGTACATTCGTGTAAGTGCATATAAGTGCGTATAAGTGTGTGTAAGTGCGTGTAAGTGTGTGTAAGTACGTGTGACTGCGTATAAGTATGTGTAAGTGCGTATAAGTGAGTATAAGTGCGTGTAAGTGCGTATAAGTGCGTGTAAGTGCGTGTAAGTGTGTGTAAGTGCATGTAAGTGTACGTAATTACGTGTAAGTGTGTAGACGTGCGTGTAAGTGCATGTGAGTGGAGTTTCTGTGGGTGTAATATTGTGTAAGTTCGTGTAAGTGCGTGTAAGTACGTGTAAGTGCGTGTAAGTGCGTATAAGTGTGCGTAAGTGTATGTAAGTCCGTGTAAGTGCGTGTAAGTGCGTGTAAGTGCCTGTTAGTGCGTATAAGTGCGTGTAAGTGCATGCAAGTACGTGTAAGTGCGATTTAAGTGCGTGTAAGTTCGTGTAAGTGCGTGTAAGTTCGTATAAGTGCGTGTTAGTTTGTGTAAGTGCGTGTAAGTGCGTGTAAGTACGTGTAAGTGTGTGTAAGTACGTGTGAGTGCATGTAAGAGTGTGTTAGTGCGTGTAAGTATGTGTTAGTGTGTGTAAGTGCGTGCCAAAGTGTGTAAGTGCATGTAAGTACGTGTAAGTGCATGTAAGTACGTGTAAGTGCATGTAAGTGCGTGTAAGTGCGTGTCAGTGTGTGTAAGTACGTACAAGTACGTGTAAGTGCGTGTAAGTGAGTATAAGTGCATATAAGTGCGTGTAAGTGCGTATAAGTGTGTGTAAGCACGTGTAAGTGCATGTAAGTGCGTGTAAGTGCGTGTAAGTACGTGTAAGTATGTGTAAGCACGTGTGATTGCGTGTAAGTATGTGTAAGTACGTGTAAGTGAGTGTAAGTGTATGTAAGTGCGTATAAGAGCATGTAAGTGCGTGTAAGTACCTGTAAGTACATGTAAGCGCGTGTAAGTGCGTGTAAGTGTGTATAAGTGCGGATACGTGCGTGTGAGTGTAGTTTATGTGGGTGTAATTTCATGTAAGTTTGTGTAAGTGTGTGTAAGTGCGTGTAAGTACGTGTAAGTGCGTGTAAGTGTGTGTAAATGCGTGTATAAGTGCGTGTAAGTGCGTGTAAGTACGTGTAAGTGTGTGTAAGTGCATGTAACTGCGTGTAAGTGCATGTAAGTGTATGTAAGTGTGTATAAGTGCGTGTGAGTACAGTTTAAGTGGGTGTAAGTTTGTGTAAGTGCGTGTAAGTGTGTCTAAGTGCATGTAAGTGCGTGTTAGTGCGTATAAGTGCGTGTAAGTGCGTGCAAGTGCGTGTAAGTGTGGTCTAAGTGTGTGTAAGTTCATATAAGTGTGTGTAAGTTCGTGTAAATGCGTGTAAGTGTGTGTAAGTACGTGTAAGTGTGTGTAAGTACATGTAACTGTGTGTAAGTATGTATAAGTGCATGTAAGTGTGTGTTAGTGCGTGTAAGTATGTGTTAGTATGTGTAAGTGTGTGCCAAAGTGTGTGAGTGCGTGTAAGTGCGTATAAGTGCATGTAAGTGGGTGTAAGTGCATGTAAGTACGTGTAAGTGCGTGTAAGTGTGTGTAAGTATGTGTAAGTGCGTGTAAGTACGTGTAAGTGTGTATAAGTCCGTGTAAGTGCATGTAAGTGCATATAAGTGCATGTCAGTGCGTGTAAGTGCGTGTAAGTGCGTGTAAGTAGGTGTAAGTATGTGTAAGTACGTATGACTGTGTGTAAGCATGTGTAAGTGCGTGTAAGTGAGTGTAAGTGCATGTAAGTACGTATAAGTGCGTGTAAGTGTGTATAAGTACGTGTAAGTACATGTAAGTGCGTGTAAGTACGTGTATGTGCGTATAAGAGCGTGTAAGTGCGTTTGAGTGTAGTTTATGTGGGTGTAATTCCGTGTAAGTTTGTATAAGTGTGTGTAAGTGCGTGTAAGTGTGTGTAAGTACGTATAAGTGCATGTAAGTGCGTGTAAGTGCATGTAAGTGTGCATAAGTGTGTGTAAATACGTGTAAGTGTGTGTACGTTTGTGTAAGTGCGTGTAAGTTCGTGTAAGTGTGTATTATTGCGTGTAAGTGTGTGCCAAAGCGTGTAAGTGTGTGTAAGTGTGTGTAAGTGCATTTAAGTATGTGTAACTGCCTGTAAGTGCGTGTAAGTGTGTGTAAGTGCGTGTAAGTGCGTGTAAGTGTGTGTAAGTACGTGTAAGTGCATATAAGCGTGTGTAAGTGTAAGTGCATATAAGTATGTGTAAGTGTGTGTAAGTGCGTGTAAGTACGTGTAAGTGTGTGTAAGTACGTGTGACTGTGTGTAAGTATGTGTAAGTGCGTGTAAGTGAGTGTAAGTGCGTGTAAGTGTGCATAAGTGCGTGTAAGTGCGTGTAATTGCGTGTAAGTGCATGTAAGTGCGTATAAGTGTATGTAAGTGCATGTAAGTACGTGTACAAGCATGTAAGTGCGTGTAAGCGCATGTAAGTGCATGTAAGTGTGTGTAAGTGCGTGTAAGTGCGTGTTAGAACGTGTGAGTGCGTATAAGAGCGTGTAAGTGTATGTAAGTGGGTGTTAGTGCGGTTTAAGTTTGTGTAAGTGAGTGTAAGTACATGTAAGTACGTGTAAGTTTGTGTAAGTATGTGTAAGTGCGTGTAAGTGCTAAAAGTGTGTGTAAGTGCGTATAAGTGTGTGTAAGTGCGTGTAAGTGTGTGTAAGTGCAGTTTAAGTTTGTGTAAGTGCGTGTAAGTGCGTGTACTTGTGTGTAAGTGCGTGTAAGTATGTGAAAGTGCGTGTAAGTGCATGTAAGTGCGTGTAAGTATGTGTATGAGCGTATAAGTGCGTGTAAGTTCATGTAAGTGTGTGTAAGTACATGTAAGTGCGTATAAGTACGTGTAAGTACGTGTAAGTGCAAGTAAGTGCGTGTAAGTACGTGTAAGTGCATGTAAGCACGTGTAAGTGCGTGTAAGTGCGTGTAAGTGCATGTAAGGGGGTGTAGATACGTGTAAGTGCATGTAAGTGTGTGTTAGTACGTGTAAGTGCGTATAAGTGCGTGTACGTGCGTGTAAGTGCGTGTACGTGCGTGTAAGTGCGTGTAAGTGCGTGTAAGTGCATGTAAGTGCGTGTAACTTTGTGGAAGTACGTGTAAGTGCGTGTAAGTGCCTGTAAGTGCGTTTATGTGCGTGTGAGTGTAGTTTAAGTGGGTGTAAGTGCATATAAGTGTGTGTAAGTACGTATAAGTGCGTGTTAGTGCATGTAAGTATGTGTAAGTCTGTAAGTGTGTGTTAGTGCGTGTAAGTACGTGTAAGTATGTGTAAGTGCGTGTTAGTGCGTGTAAGTGCATGTAAGTGCATGCAAGTGCGTGTAAGTGTGGTTTAAATGCGTGTAAGTTTGTTGAAGTGCCTATAAGTGTGTGTAAGTTTGTGTAAGTTTGTGTAAGTATGTTTAAGTGTGTGTAAGTGCATATAAGTGCGTTTATGTGTGTGTTAGTGCGTGTAAATGTGTGTTAGTGCGTATAAGTGTACGCAAAAGCATGTAAGTGCGTGTAAGGGTTTGTAGGTGAATGTAAGTGCGTGTAAGTGCATGTAAGTGCCTGTAAGTGCATGTAAGTGCGTGCAAGTGCATGTAAGTACATATGAGTACGTTTAAGTGCATGTAAGTGTGTCTAAGTACGTGTAACTGCGTGTGAGTACGTGTTAGTATGTGTAAGTAAGTGTAAGTGCGTGTAAGTGCGTATAAGTGTGTGTCAGTACATGTAAGTGTGTGTTAGTGCTTGTAAGTGTATGTAAGTATGTGTACGTGTGTGTACGTACGTGTAGAAGCATGTGAGTGCATGTAAGTGTATGTAAGTGCATGTAAGTGTGTATAACTGCGTATACGTGCGTGTAAGTGCATGTAAGTGCGTGTAAGTGGGTGTAAGTACGTAAAAGTGTGTGTAAGTGCGTGTAAGTACATGTAAGTGCGTGTAAGTACGTGTAAGTACGTGTAAGTACGTGTAAGTCCAAGTAAGTGCGTGTAAGTGCGTGTAAGTGCGTGTAAGGACGTGTAAGTTTGTGTAAGTGCGTGAAAGTGTGTGTAAGTGAGTGTAAGTGTGTGTAAGTGCGTGTACGTGCGTGTAAGTATGTGTAAGTTTGTGTAAGTGAATGTAAGTTTGTGTAAGTGTGTGTAAGTGTGTTTAACTGAATGTAAGTACGTGTAAGTGCGTCTAAGTATGTATAAGTGCGTGTAAGTGTGTATAAGTGCGTGTAAGTGCGTGTAAGTACATGTAAGTGCGTGTAAGTGTGTGTAAGTACGTGTAAGTGTGTGTTAGTGTGTGTAAGTGCGTGTAAGAGCATGTATGTGTATGTAAGTATGTGTAAGTGCGGTTTAAGTTCGTATAAGTGAGTGTAAGTGCGTGTAAGTACGTGGAAGTTCGTATAAGTGCGTGTAAGTATGTGTAAGTGTGTGTAAGTTCGTATAAGTACGTATAAGTGCGTGTAAGTATGTGTAAGTGTGTGTTAGTGCAGTTTGAGTTCGTGTAAGTGGGTGTAAATGCGTGTAAGTACGTGTAAGTATGTGTAAGTGCGTGTAAGTGCGTGTAAGTACGTCTATGTATGTCTAAGTGCGTGTAAGTGTGTGTAAGTTTGTGTAAGTGCATATAAGTGCATGTAAGTGCGTGTACGTACGTGTAAGTACGTGTAAGTACATGTGAGTGCAAGTAAGTGCGTGTAAGTACGTATAAGTGCATGTAAGCATGTGTAAGTGCGTGTAAGTTTGTGTAAGTGCGTGAAAGTGCGTGTAAGTGCGTCTAAGCGCGTGTAAGTGCGTGTAAGTGCAGTTTAAGTGGGTGTATTTTTGTGTAAGTTCGTGTAAGTGCGTGTAAGTGTGTATAAGTGCGTGTAAGTGAGTGTAAGTGCGACTAAGTGCGTGTAAGTGCGTGTCAGTGTGTGTAAGTGCATGTAAGTGCGTGTAAGTGCGTATAAGTGTGTACAAGTACGTGTAAGTGCGTGTTAGTGTGTGTATGTGTGTGTAAGTGCATGTAAGTACGTGTAAGTGCATGTAAGTGCGTATAAGTGTGGTTTAAGTGCGTGTAAGTTTGTATAAGTGCGTGTAAGTGCGTACAAGTGTGTGTAAGTGCATGTAAGTGTGCATAAGTGCGTACAAGTGCGTGTAAATGCGTGTAAGTGCGTGTAAGTGCGTGTTACTACGTCTAAGTGAGTGAAGAAGCGTGTAAGTACGTGTAAGTGTGTGTAAGTGCGTGTAAGTGTGTTTATTTCCGGAGTGCGTGTAAGTGCGTGTGAGTGCGTGTGAGTGTATGTAAGTACGTGTAAGTGCGTGTAAGGTTATATAAGAGTGTGTAAGAGTGGAAGTCTGTGTAAGTGCGTGTAAGTGCGTGTAAGTGCATATAAGTGCATGTAAGTGTGTGTAAATTCATGTAAGTCCATGTAAGTGCGTCTAACTGCGTGTAAGTACGTTTAAGTGCGTGTAAGTGCGTGTCAGTGCATGTAAGTGTGTTTAAATGCATGTAAGTTTGTGTAAGTGGGTGTAAGTGCGTGTAAGTGTGTATAAGTATGTGTAAGTGTGTGTAAGGTGGTGTAAGAACGTGTAAGGGTGTACAAGTGTGTGGAAATGCGTGTATGTACGGGTAAGTATGTGAACGTGCGTGTAAGTGCATGTAAGTATGTGTAAGTGTGTGTAAGTGTGTGTAAGTGCGTATAAGCGAGTGTAAGTGCACGTACGTACGTGTAAGTGTGAGAAACGGCGTGTAAGTATGTGCAAGTGTGTGTAAGTACGTGTAAGTGCGTGTAACAGTGTGTACGTTTGTGTAAGTGCGTGTAAGTACGTGTATGTGCGTGTAAGTACATGTAAGTTCGTGTAAGTGCGTGTAAGTGCGTGTAAGTGCGTGTAATTGTGTGTGAGTGTATGGAAGTGCGTGTAAGTTTAAGTGCGTATAAGTACGTGTAAGTACGTGTAAGTGCGTGTAAGTGTATGTTAGTGCGTATAAGTGCGTGTAAGTGCATGTAAGTGTGTGTAAGCCTGTAAGTACGTGTAAACTCGTGTAAGTGAATGTAACTTTGTGCAAAGTACGTATAAGTGCCTGTAAGTGCGTGTAAGTGTGTGTAAGTGCGTGTAAGTGCATGTAAGTGCGTGTAAGTGTGTGTAAGTAGGTATAAGTGTGTGTAAGTGCATGTAAGTGCGTGTAAGTGCGTGTACGTACGTGGAAGTACATGTAAGTGCATGTAAGTGTGTGGTAGTACGTATTAATGCGTGTAAGAGCGTGTAAGTGCATGTAAGTGCGTGTAAGCACGGTCTAAGTTTGTGTAAGTGAGTGTAAGTGTATGTAAGTTTGTGTAAGTTCATGTAAGTCCGTGTAAGTACGTCTAAGTGCAGTTTAAGTTTGTGTGAGTACGTGTAAGTGCGTGTAAGTGCATGAAAGTATGTATAAGTGCGTGTAAGTGCGTGTAAGTGCGTTTAAGTATGTGTAAGTGCGTGTAAGTGCATGTAAGTGCGTGTAAGCACGGTCTAAGTTCGTGTAAGTGAGTGTAAGTGTATGTAAGTTTGTGTAAGTTCATGTAAGTCCGTGTAAGTACGTCTAAGTGCAGTTTAAGTTTGTGTGAGTACGTGTAAGTGCGTGTAAGTGCATGAAAGTATGTATAAGTGCGTGTAAGTGCGTGTAAGTGCGTTTAAGTATGTGTAAGTGCATGTAAGTGCGTGTACGTTTGTGTAAGTACGTATAAGTGCGTGTAAGTGCGTGTAGTATGTGCAAGTATGTGTAAGTATGTGTAAGTGCAAGTAAGTGCGTGTAAGTACGTGTAAGTGCATGTAAGCACGTGTAAGTGCGTGTAAGTTCATGTAAGTGCGTGTAAGTACGTGTAAGTGTGTGTAAGTGCATGTATGTGTGTCTAAGTGCGTGTAAGTGCGTGTAAGTGCACTTTAAGTGGGTGTTATTTTGTGTACGTTTGTGTAAGTACGTATAAGTGCGTGTCAGTGCATGTAAGTGAGTGTAAGTGCGACTAAGTGCGTGTAAGTACATGTAAGTGCGTGTAAGTTTGTGTATTATGTGCAAGTGCGTGTAAGTGCGTGTTAGTGTGTGTATGTGTGTATAAGTGCGTGTAAGTACGTGTAAGTATGTATAAGTACGTGTAAGTGCATGTAGGTGCGTGTAGGTGCCTTTAAGTGCGTGTAAGTACGTGCAAGTGTGTGTAAGTGCGTACAAGTGTGTGTAAGTGTGTATAAGTGCATGTAGGTATGTATAAGTGCGTCTAAGTGCGTGTAAGTGCATGTAAGTGCGTGTAAGTGCCAGTAAGTGCGTATAAATGTGGTTTAAGTACGTGTAAGTTTGTGTAATTGCGTGTAAGTGCATACAAGTATGTGTAAGTGCGTGTAAGTGCAAGTAAGTGTGTATAAATACGTGTAAGTGCGTGGAAGTGCGTGTAAGCACGTGTAAGTGCTTGTAAGTGCGTATAAGTGCGTGTAAGTGTGTGTAAGTACGTGTAATTTTGTGTAAGTGCGTGTAAGTGTATGTAAGTGCGTGTAAGTGTGTGTAAGTGCGTGTACGTGTGGTTTAAGTTTGTTTAAGTGCGTATAAGTGTGGGTAAGTGTATGTCAGTGCGTGTAAGTGTGGTTTAAGTGCGTATAATTTTGTGTAAGTTTGTGTATTTGTGTATATGTGTGTGTAAGTGCAAATAAGTGTGTGTAAGTGCGTGTAAGTGCGTGTAAGTGCATGTAAGTGCGTGTAAGTGTGTGTAAGTACGTGTTGGTGCGTGTAAGTGCGTGTTAGTGCGTGTAAGTATGTGTAAGTGCGTGTAAGTGCGTGTAAGTGCGTGTAAGTGGATGTAAGTTCATGTAAGAGCGTGTAAGTACGTGTAAGTGCGTGTAAGTATGTGTAAGTGCGTGTAAGTATGTGTAAGTGCATGTAAGTGCGTGTAAGTGCGTGTAAGTGCGTGTAAGTGCGTGTAAGTGGATGTAAGTTCATGTAAGAGCGTGTAAGTACGTGTAAGTGCGTGTAAGTGCGTGTAAGTGTGTGTAAGTGCGTGTAAGTGC
>SZWC01000797.1:216719-246384 GCA_023375785.1 Penium margaritaceum | reverse complement strand
TAAGTATGTGTAAGTGCGTGTAAGTGCGTGTAAGTGCATGTAAGTGCATGTAAGTGCAGTTTAAAATTGTGTAAGTGCGTGTAAATGTGTGTAAGTTTGTGTAAGTGCGTATAAGTGCGTGTAAGTGCATGTAAGTACGTGTAAGTATGTGTAAGTACGTGTAAGTGCAAGTACGTGCGTATAAGTATGTCTAAGTGCATGTAAGCATAAGTAAGTGCGTGTAAGTACGTGTATGTTCGTGTTAGTGGGTGTGGGTGTGCGTAAGTACAAGTGCGTGTAAATATGTATAAGTGTGTGTAAGTGCGTGTAATACGTGTAAGTGTGTGTAAGTACATACAAGTGCGAGTACGTGCGTATAAGTACGGGTAAATACGTGTACGTTTGTGTAAGTGCTTGTAACTGCGTGTAAGTGCGTATAAGTGTGTATAAGTGCGTCTAAGTGCGGTTTAAGTTTGTGTAAGTGCGTGTAAGTTTGTGTCAGTGTGTGTAAGTGCATGTAAGTGCGTGTAAGTGTGTGTAAGTGTGTGTAAGTGCGTGTCAGTGTGTGTAAGTGCATGTAACTGCGTGTAAGTGCGTGTATGCACGTGTAACTTTGTGTAAGTGTGTGTAAGTGCATATTAGTGCGTGTAAGTGCGTGTAAGTGTGTGTAAGTATGTGTACATTTGTATAAGAGTGTGTAAGTGTGTCTAAGTACATGTAAGTTCGTGCAAGTGCGTTTATGTGCGTGTAAGTTCTTATAAGTGTGTGTAAGTGCGTGTAAGTACGTGTAAGTGCGTGTCAGTGCATGTAAGTGCGTGTAAGTGTGTGTAAGCTTGCGAAAGTATATGTTAGTGCGTTTACATTTGTGTAAGTACGTGTAAGTGCGTGTAAGTGTGTGTAAGCACGTGTAAGTTCGTGTAAGTACGTGTAAGTGCGTGTAAGTGCATGTAAGTGTGTGTAAATGCGTATAAGTGCGTGTCAGTGCGTGTAAGTGTGTATAAGTGCTTGTAAGTGCCTGTAAGTGCGTGTAAGTGCCTGTAAGTGCGTGTAAGTTCGTATAAGTGCGTGTAAGTGCATGTAAGTACGTGTACGTGTGTGTAAGTGCATGTAAGTACGTGTAAGTGCGTGTAAGCGTGTGTAAATGCGTCTAAGTACGTGTAAGTTTGTGTAAGTGCGTGTAAGTACATGTAAGTGCGTGTAGTACATGTAAGTGCGTGTTAGTACGTGTACGTCTCCGTAAGTGCACGTAAGTGTGTGTAAGTGCTTATAAGCACGTGTAAGTTCGTGTAAGTGCGTGTAAGTGCGTGTAAGTGCATGTAAGTACGTGTAAGTACGTGTAAGTATATGTAAATACTTCTAAGTCTTTGTAAGTTCGTGTAAGTGCGTGTAAGTACATGTAAGTACGTGTAAGTTCGTGTATGTGCGTGTTAGTATGTGTACGTTTGCATGAGTGCATGTAAGTGTGTGTAAGTGTGTATAAGCACGTGTAAGTTCGTGTAAGTGCGTATAAGTACGTGTAAGTACGTGTAAGTGCGTGTAAGTACGTGTAAGTACGTGTAAGTGCGTGTAAGAGCGTGTAAGTGTGTGTAAGTGTGTGTAAGTGCTTGTAAGTACGTGTACGTGCGTGTAAGTGCGTGTAAGTGCGTGTAAGTTTGTGTAAGTGCATGTAAGTGCGTGTAAGTGCGTGTAAGTGTGTGTAAGTGTGTGTAAGTGCTTGTAAGTACGTGTACGTGCGTGTAAGTGCGTGTAAGTGCGTGTAAGTTTGTGTAAGTGCATGTAAGTGCGTATAAGTGCGTGTAAGTGCGTGTAAGTGCATGTACGTGCGTATACGTACGTGTAAGTGCGTAGAAGTGCGTGTGAGTACGTGTAAATGAGTGTAAGTGTGTATAAGTGTGTGTAAGTGCATGCAGGTGCGTGTAAGTGTGTGTAAGCGTGTGTAAGTATGTGCAAGTGTGTGCAAGTGTATGTAAGTGTGTGTAAGTGTGTGTAAGTGGATGTAAGTTGTTGTGAGATCGTATAAGTGTGTGTAAGTGCGTGTAAGTGTGTGTAAATGTGTGTGAGTTTGTGTAAGTGTGTGTAAGTGCATGTAAGTGCTTGTAAGTGTGTGCAAGTGCATGTAAGTGTGTGTAAGTGCGTGGAAGTGCGTATAAGTGCGTGTAAGTGCGTGTAAGTGTGTGCAAGTGCATGTAAGTGTGTGTAAGTGCGTGGAAGTGCGTATAAGTGCGTGTAAGTGCGTGTAAGTGTGTGTAAGTATGTGTAAGTGCGTGTAAGTGCGTGTAAGAGCATGTAAGTGTGTGGAAGCATGTAAGTGCATATACGTACGTGTAAGTGTGTGTAAGTGTGTGTAAGTGCGTGTACGTTCGTGTAAGTGCGTGTAAGTTTGTGAAAGTGTGTGTAAGCATGTGTGAGTGCAAGTTCGTGCATGTAACTGCGTGTAAGTGCGTGTAAGTACGTGTAAGTGGGTGTAAGTGTGTGTAAGCTTGTGTAAGTGCATGTAAGTGCGTGTAAGCGCGTGTAAGTACGTGTACGTTCATGTAAGTGCGTATAAGTGCGTGTAATTGCATGGAAGTGCCTGTAAGTGCATGTAAGTTTGTGTGAGTGTGTGTAAGTACGTGTAAGTATGTAAAAGTATGTGTAAGTGTGTGTAAAAGCATGTCAGTGTGTGTAAGTGCGTGTAAGTGTGTGTATGTATATATAAGTGCGTGTAAGTTCGTATAAGTATGTGTAGGTATGTGTAAGTTCATGTAAGTGCGTGTAAGTGTGTGTAAGTGCGTGTAAGTACGTGTAAGTATGTGTAAGTGCGTGTACGTACGTGTAAGTGCATGAAAGCACGTGTAAGTATGTGTAAGTGAATGTAAGTGCGTGTAAGTGGCTGTAAGTACGTGTAAGTACAAGTAAGTGTGTGTAAATACGTGTAAGTGTGTGTAAGTACGTGTAAGTACGTGTAAGTGCATGTAAGTACGTGTAAGTGCATGTAAGTACGTATAAGTGCGTGTAAGTGCGTGTAAGTACGTGTAACTTTGTGTAAGTGCGTGTAAGTGTATGTAAGTGCGTGTAAGTGTGTGTAAGTGTGTGTACGTGCGCTCTAAGTTCATGTAAGTGCGTATACGTGCGTGTAAGTACGTGTCAGTGCGTGTAAGTGCGGTTTAAGTACGTATAATTTTGTGTAAGTTCGTGTAAGTATGTATAAGTACGTGTCAGTGCGTATAAGTGCGTGTAAGTGCGTGTAAGTGCGTGAAAGTGCATGTAAGTGCTTGTAAGTACGTGTAAGTACATGTAAGTGCGTGTAAGTGTATGTTAGTGCATGTAAGTGTGTGTAGGTGCATGTAAGTGCGTGTAGGTGCGTGTGATTTCGTGTAAGTGTGTGTAAGTGTGTGTTAGTGTGTGTAAGTGTATGTAAGTACGTGTAAGTGCGTGTACGTGCGTGTAAGTGTGTGTAAGTGCGTGTAAGTACATGTAAGTGCGTCTAAGTGTGTTTACGTTGGTGCAAGTGCGTGTAAGTGTGTGTAAGGTCGTGTAAGTACGTGTAAGTGCGTGTAAGTGCATGTAAGTGCGTGTAAGTGCGTGTAAGCGCGTGTAAGTGCGGTTTAAGTTCGTGTAAGTGCGTGTAAGTGCGTGTCATTGCGTATAAGTGCGGTTTAAGTGCGTGGGAGTTCGTATAAGTTTGTGTATGTGATAAGTGCGTGTAAGTGCGTGTTAGTGCGTTTAAGTGCGTGTAAGTGCGTGTAAGTGCGTGTAAGTACGTGTCAGTGTGTGTAAGTGCGTGAAAGTGCGTGTAAGCACGTGTAGGTGTGTGTAATTTTGTGTAAGTGTGTGTAAGTGCGTGTTAGTGCGTGTAGGTCCGTGTACGTGCGTGTAAGTGCGTGTAAGTGCTTATAAGTGTGTGTAAGTGTGTATAAGTGTGTGTAAGTGCGTCTAAGTACGTGTATGTTCGTACAAGTGCGTGTAAATGCGTGTAAGTTCGTGTAAGTACGTGTAATTACGTGTAAGTGTGTGTAAGTGCGTGTTAGTGCATGTAAGTGCGTGTAAGTGTACGTATGTTTGTGTAGGTGCGTGTAAGTACGTGTAAATACTTGTAAGTATGTGTAAGTGCGTATAAGTACGTGTAAGTGTGTGTAAGTAGATGTAACTTCATGTAAGAGCGTATAAGTACGTGTCAGTGCGTGTAAGTGCATGTAAGTGCGTGTAAGTGAATGTATGTGCAGTTTAAGTTTGTGTAAGTGCGTGTAAATGCGTGTAAGTTTGTGTAAGTGCGTATAAGTGCGTGTAAGTGCATGTAAGTACGTGTAAGTATGTGTAAGTACGTGTAAGTGCAAGTGAGTGCGTATAAGTATGTGTAAGTGCATGTACGCATGAGTAAGTGCGTGTAAGTACGTGTAAGTACGTGTTAGTGGGTGTAAGTACGCGTAAGTGCAAGTAGGTGCGTCTAAGTACGTGTAGCTGCGTGTAAGTGCATATAAGTACGTGTAAGTGTGTGTAAGTACGGGTACAATTGTGTAAGTGCTTGTAACTGCGTGTACGTGCGTATAAGTGTGTGTAAGTGCGTCTAAGTACGTGTAGCTGCGTGTAAGTGCATATAAGTACGTGTAAGTGTGTGTAAGTACGGGTACAATTGTGTAAGTGCTTGTAACTGCGTGTACGTGCGTATAAGTGTGTGTAAGTGCGTCTAAGTACGTGTAGCTGCGTGTAAGTGCATATAAGTACGTGTAAGTGTGTGTAAGTACGGGTACAATTGTGTAAGTGCTTGTAACTGCGTGTACGTGCGTATAAGTGTGTGTAAGTGCGTCTAAGTACGTGTATGTTCGTACATGTGCGTGTAAATGCGTGTAAGTTTGTGTAAGTGCGTATAAGTGCGTGTAAGTGCATGTAAGTACGTGTAAGTATGTGTAAGTACGTGTAAGTGCAAGTGAGTGCGTATAAGTATGTGTAAGTGCATGTACGCATGAGTAAGTGCGTGTAAGTACGTGTAAGTACGTGTTAGTGGGTGTAAGTACGCGTAAGTGCAAGTAGGTGCGTCTAAGTACGTGTAGCTGCGTGTAAGTGCATATAAGTACGTGTAAGTGTGTGTAAGTGCATATAAGTGCGTGTAAGTGCGTGTAAGTGTGTGTAAGTACGGGTACAATTGTGTAAGTGCTTGTAACTGCGTGTAAGTGCGTATAAGTGTGTGTAAGTGCCTGTAATTGCGGTTTAAGTTCCTGTAAGTGCGTGTAAGTGCGTGTCTCTGTGTGTAAGTGTGTGTACGTGTGTGTAAGTGTGTATAAGTGCATGTCTGTGTGTGTAAGTACGTGTAAGTGTGTGTAAGTGCGTGTAGGCACGTGTAATTTCGTGTAAGTGTGTGTAAGTGCGTGTTAGTGCCTGTAAGTGCGTGTACGTGCATGCAAGTACGTGTAAGTGTGTGTAAGTATTTTTAAGTTCGTAGAAGTGCGTGTAAGTGCGACTAAGTGCGTGCAAGTTGGGACAAGTGTATGTCAGTGACATAAGTTCGTGTAAGTGCGTGTAAGTGCGTGTAAGTGTGTGTAAGTGCATGTTAGTGCATGTAAGTGCGTGCAAGTGCGTGTAAGCTTGTGTAATTATGTGTTAGTGTGTGTACATTCGTATAAGTGCGAGTAAGTGTGTGCAAGTGCGTTTAAGTGTGCGTAAGTATGTGTACGTTCGTGTAAGTACGTATAAGTACGTGTAAGTGCGTGTAAGTGTGTGTAAGTGCGTGTAAATGCGTGTAAGTACGTGTAAGTGCATGTAAGTGTATATAAGTGCTCATAAGTGCGTGTAAGTGCGTGTAAGTACGTGTAAGTGCGTGTGAGTGTATGTAAGTAAGTGTAAGTGCGTATAAATGTGTGTAAATGCGTGTAAGTATGTGTAAGTACGTGTAAGTGCATGTAGGTGCGTGTAAGTGCGTGTAAGTGCACGTAAGTTTGTGTAGGTGTGTGTAAGTACGTGTAAGTGCGTGTAAGTATGTGTAAGTGTGTGTAAGTGCGTGTAAGTGAATGTAAGTGGATGTAAGTTAATGTAAGAGCGTGTAAGTGCGTGTAAGTGTGTGTAAGTACGTGTAAGTGCTTGTAAATGCGTACAAGTTTGTGTAAGTGCGTGTAAGTGTGTGTACGTGTTTATAAGTACGTGTAAGTGTGTGTAAGTGTGTGTAAGTGCGTGTAAGTGCGTGTAAGTGCGTGTAGATATGTAAGTATGTGTAAGTGCGAGTTCGTGCGTGTAAGTGCGTGTAAGTGTGCGTAAGTGCATGTAAGTGGGTATAAGTGTGTGTAAGTGTGTCTAAGTGCGTGTAAGTGCATGTAAGTGCATGTAAGTTTGTGTAAGTACATGTAAGTGTGTGTAAGTGTGTATAAGTATGTGTAAGTGCGTGCAAGTGTGTGTCAGTGTGTGTAAGTGCGTATAATTACGTGTGTATATATACAAGTGCTTGTAAGTGCATGTAAGTGCGTGTAAGTGTGTGTAAGTGCGTGTAAGTGCGTGTAAATGTGTGTACGTGTGTGTAAGTACGTGTAAGTTTATGTAAGTGTGTGTAAGTGTGTGTTTGTGTGTGTGAGTGTGTAAGTGTGTATCATTGCGTGTTAGTGCGTGTAAGTACGTGTAAGTTCATGTAAGTGCGCGAAGGCATGTATAAGTATGAGTTCATGTGTGTACGTGGGTGTAAGTGCATGTAAGTACGTGTAAGTTCATGTAAGTGCGCGAAGGCATGTATAAGTATGAGTTCATGTGTGTACGTGGGTGTAAGTGCATGTAAGTGCGTGTAAGTGTTTGTAAGTGTGTGTAAGTTTGTATAAGTGTATGTATGTGCGTGTAAGTACATGTAAGTGCATGTAAGTGCGTTTAAGTGTGTATAAGTGTGTGTAAGTGCATGTAAGTGCGTATTAGTATGTGTAAGTGCGTATAAGTGCATGTCAGTGCGTGTAAGTATGTGTACCTGTGTGTAAGTGCGTGTAAGTACATGTAAGTGCATGTAAGTGTAAGTGTGTGTACGTGTGTATAATTGCGTGTAAGTGCGTGTAAGTTCATGTAAGTACGTGTAAGTGCATGTAAGTACGTGTAAGTGTGTGTAAAGTTGTATAAGTACATGTAAGTGCGTGTAAGTGTGTGTAAGTGCGTGTAAGTGCGTGTAAGTGCTCGTATGTACGTGTAAGTGCGTGTAAGTGCGTGTAAGTGCGTGTTTCTTTGTGTAAGTGTGTGCAAGTGTGTATTAGTGGATATAAGTGCGTGTAAGTGCATGGAAGTGCGTGTAGGTACGTGTAAGTGCGTGTAAGTACGTGTAAGTCCGTGTAAGTACGTGTAAGTGTGTGTACGTGCGTGTAAGTACGTGTAAGTGTGTGTACGTGCGTGTAAGTACGTGTAAGTGTGTGTACGTGCGTGTAAGTACGTGTAAGTGTGTGTACGTGCGTGTAAGTACGTGTAAGTGTGTGTACGTGCGTGTAAGTACGTGTAAGTGTGTGTACGTGCGTGTAAGTACGTGTAAGTGTGTGTACGTGCGTGTAAGTACGTGTAAGTGTGTGTACGTGCGTGTAAGTACGTGTAAGTGTGTGTACGTGCGTGTAAGTACGTGTAAGTGTGTGTACGTGCGTGTAAGTACGTGTAAGTGTGTGTACGTGCGTGTAAGTACGTGTAAGTGTGTGTACGTGCGTGTAAGTACGTGTAAGTGTGTGTACGTGCGTGTAAGTACGTGTAAGTGTGTGTACGTGCGTGTAAGTACGTGTAAGTGTGTGTACGTGCGTGTAAGTACGTGTAAGTGTGTGTACGTGCGTGTAAGTACGTGTAAGTGTGTGTACGTGCGTGTAAGTACGTGTAAGTGTGTGTACGTGCGTGTAAGTACGTGTAAGTGTGTGTACGTGCGTGTAAGTACGTGTAAGTGTGTGTACGTGCGTGTAAGTACGTGTAAGTGTGTGTACGTGCGTGTAAGTACGTGTAAGTGTGTGTACGTGCGTGTAAGTACGTGTAAGTGTGTGTACGTGCGTGTAAGTACGTGTAAGTGTGTGTACGTGCGTGTAAGTACGTGTAAGTGTGTGTACGTGCGTGTAAGTACGTGTAAGTGTGTGTACGTGCGTGTAAGTACGTGTAAGTGTGTGTACGTGCGTGTAAGTACGTGTAAGTGTGTGTACGTGCGTGTAAGTACGTGTAAGTGTGTGTACGTGCGTGTAAGTACGTGTAAGTGTGTGTACGTGCGTGTAAGTACGTGTAAGTGTGTGTACGTGCGTGTAAGTACGTGTAAGTGTGTGTACGTGCGTGTAAGTACGTGTAAGTGTGTGTACGTGCGTGTAAGTACGTGTAAGTGTGTGTACGTGCGTGTAAGTACGTGTAAGTGTGTGTACGTGCGTGTAAGTACGTGTAAGTGTGTGTACGTGCGTGTAAGTACGTGTAAGTGTGTGTACGTGCGTGTAAGTACGTGTAAGTGTGTGTACGTGCGTGTAAGTACGTGTAAGTGTGTGTACGTGCGTGTAAGTACGTGTAAGTGTGTGTACGTGCGTGTAAGTACGTGTAAGTGTGTGTACGTGCGTGTAAGTACGTGTAAGTGTGTGTACGTGCGTGTAAGTACGTGTAAGTGTGTGTACGTGCGTGTAAGTACGTGTAAGTGTGTGTACGTGCGTGTAAGTACGTGTAAGTGTGTGTACGTGCGTGTAAGTACGTGTAAGTGTGTGTACGTGCGTGTAAGTACGTGTAAGTGTGTGTACGTGCGTGTAAGTACGTGTAAGTGTGTGTACGTGCGTGTAAGTACGTGTAAGTGTGTGTACGTGCGTGTAAGTACGTGTAAGTGTGTGTACGTGCGTGTAAGTACGTGTAAGTGTGTGTACGTGCGTGTAAGTACGTGTAAGTGTGTGTACGTGCGTGTAAGTACGTGTAAGTGTGTGTACGTGCGTGTAAGTACGTGTAAGTGTGTGTACGTGCGTGTAAGTACGTGTAAGTGTGTGTACGTGCGTGTAAGTACGTGTAAGTGTGTGTACGTGCGTGTAAGTACGTGTAAGTGTGTGTACGTGCGTGTAAGTACGTGTAAGTGTGTGTACGTGCGTGTAAGTACGTGTAAGTGTGTGTACGTGCGTGTAAGTACGTGTAAGTGTGTGTACGTGCGTGTAAGTACGTGTAAGTGTGTGTACGTGCGTGTAAGTACGTGTAAGTGTGTGTACGTGCGTGTAAGTACGTGTAAGTGTGTGTACGTGCGTGTAAGTACGTGTAAGTGTGTGTACGTGCGTGTAAGTACGTGTAAGTGTGTGTACGTGCGTGTAAGTACGTGTAAGTGTGTGTACGTGCGTGTAAGTACGTGTAAGTGTGTGTACGTGCGTGTAAGTACGTGTAAGTGTGTGTACGTGCGTGTAAGTACGTGTAAGTGTGTGTACGTGCGTGTAAGTACGTGTAAGTGTGTGTACGTGCGTGTAAGTACGTGTAAGTGTGTGTACGTGCGTGTAAGTACGTGTAAGTGTGTGTAAGTGCGTGTAAGTGCGTGTAAGTGCATGTATGTATGTGTAAGTACGTGTAAGTACGTGTAAGTGTTTGTAAGTATGTGTAAGTGCATGTAAGCACAAGTAAGTGCGTGTAAGTACGTATAAGTGCATGTTAGTGGGTGTAAGTACGTGTAAGTGCAAGTTAGTGCGTGTAAGTACGTGTAAGTGTGTGTACGTGCGTGTAAGTACGTGTAAGTGTGTGTAAGTGCATGTAAGTGCGTGTACGCACATGTAAGTGCGTGTAAGTACGTGTACATTTGTGTGAGTGCTTATATCTGCGTGTAAGTGCATATAAGTGTGTGTAAGTACATGTATGTGCGGTTTAAGTTCGTGTAAGTGCGTGTAAGTGCGTTTCAGTGCGTGTAAGTGCGGTTTAAGTGCGTGTAATTTTGTGTAAGTTCGTGTAAGTGTGTGTAAGTATGTATAGGTGTGTGTAAGTATGTGTAAGTGCATGTAAGTGCGTGTAAGGGCGTGTAAGTGCGTGTCAGTGTGTGTAAGTGCATGTAAGTACGTGTAAGTACGTGTAGGTGCGTGTAATTTTGTGTAAGTGCATGTAAGTGCGTGTTAGTGTGTGTAAGTGCGTGTACATGTGTGTAAGTGCATGTAAGTGTGTGTAAGTATGTATAAGTTCGTTTAAGTGTGTGTAAGTGCGTCTAAGTGCGTGTAAGTTTGTGTAAGTGCGTGTAAGTGTGTGTAAGTTCGTGTAAGTGCGTGTAAGTGCGTGTAAGTGCGTGTAAGTGTGTGTTATTGCATGTAAGTGCGTGTAAGTGCGTGTAAGTGCGTGTAAGTGTGTGTTATTGCATGTAAGTGCATGTTAGTACGTGTAAGTATGTGTTAGTGCGTGTTAGTTCGTATAAGTGCGTGTAAGTTCGTGTAAGTACGTGTAGGCATGTATACATATGATTTCGTGCGTATAAGTACGTGTAAGTGCGTGTAAGTGTGTGTAAGTGTGTGTTGGTTTGTATAAGTGCATGTAAGTGCGTGTAGGTGCGTGTAAGTGCGTGTAAGTGAGTGTAAGTGTTTATACGTGCGTGTCAGTATGCGTAAGTACGTGTAAATGTGTATAAGTGTGTGTAAGTGCATGTAAGTACGTGTAAGTGCGTGTAAGTGTGTGTACGTGCGTGTAAGTACGTGTAAGTGCGTGTAAGTTCGTGTAAGTACGTTTAAGTGCATGTAAGTGCGTGTAAGTTTGTGCACGTGCGTGTAAGTGTGTGTAAGTGCATGTAAGTGCTTGTAAGTACGTGTAAGTGCTCGTATGTGCGTGTAAGTACGTGTAAGTGCGTGTAAGTGCGTGTAACTTTGTTTAAGTGCGTACAAGTGTGTGTAAGTGGATGTAAGTGCGTGTAAGTGCATGTAAGTACGTGTAAGTATGTGTAAGTGCGTGTAAGTACGTATAAGTTTGTGTAAGTGCGTATAAGTGTGTGTAAGTGCATGTAAGTTTTTGTAAGTGCGTGTAAGTACGGTTTAAGTTCGTGTAAGTGCGTGTAAGTGTGTGTAAGTGCGTGTAAGTGCGTGTAAGTGGAGTTTAAGTGCGTGTAATTTTGTGTAAGTTCTTGTACGTGCGTGTAAGTGCATGTAAGTGCGTGTAAGTGTGTCTAAGTGCGTCTGAGTACATAAAAGTTTGTGCAAGTGCGTGTACGTGTAGTTTAAGTTCATGTAAGTGCGTAAAAGTGCGTGTAAGTGCGTGTATGTATGTGTAAGTACGTGTAAGTGTTTGTAAGTGCGTGTAAGTGCGTGTAAATGGAGTTTAAGTGCGTGTAATTTTGTGTAAGTTCGTGTAAGTGCGTGTAAGTGCGTGTAAGTGCGTGTAAGTGTGTCTAAGTGCGTCTGAGTACATGTAAGTGTGTGTAAGTGCGTGTAAGTGCGTGTAAGTTCGTTTAAGTGCGTATAGGTTTGTGTAAGTGTGTGTAAGTACATGTTAGTACGTATAAGTATGTGTAAGTGCAAGAACGTGTGTGTAAGTACGTGTACGTGCATGTAAGCACGTGTAAGTGTGTGTAAGTGCGTGTAAGTGCGTGTAAGTGGATGTAAGTGTGTGTAAATGCAAGTAAGTACGTATAAGTACGTGTAAGTGCATGTTAGTGTGTGTAAGTGCGTGTAAGTGCGTGTAAGTGCGTGTAAGTGTGTGTAAGTGTGTATAAGTGCGTGTAAGTACGTATAAGTTCGTGTAATTACGTGTAAGTGCGTGTAAGTGCGTGTAAGTGGGTTTAAGTGTGTGTAAGTGCGTGTAAGTGCGCTTAAATTTCATGTAAGTGCGTGTAAGTGCGTTTAAGTGCGTATGAGTACATGTAAGTGCATGTAAGTGCAGGTTAAGTGTGTGTAATATCGTGTATGTTCGTGTAAGTGCATGTAAGTATGTGTAAGTATGTGTAAAACAAGTAAATGCATATATGTGTGTGTAAGTGCATGTGAGTGCGTGTAAGTGTGTGTAAGTACGTGTAAGTGCGTGTAAGTATGTATAGGTACGTGTAATTTTGTGTAAGTGCGTGTAAGTGCGTGTTAGTGCGTGTAAGTGCGTGTAAGTGCGTGTAAGTACGTGTAAGTGCGTGTAAGTGTGTGTAAGTATGTAGAAGTGTGTGTAAGTGCGTGTAAGTGCGTGTAAGTGCGTGTAAGTACGTGTAAGTGCGTGTAAGTGTGTGTAAGTATGTAGAAGTGTGTGTAAGTGCGTGTAAGTGCGTGTAAGTGCGTGTAAGTACGTGTAAGTGCGTGTAAGTGTGTGTAAGTATGTAGAAGTGTGTGTAAGTGCGTGTAAGTGCGTGTAAGTGCGTGTAAGTACGTGTAAGTGCATGTAAGTGCGTCTAAGTACGTGTAAGTTTGTGCAAGTGCATGTAAGTGCGTGTAAGTTCGTGTAAGTGCGTGTAAGTACGTGTAAGTGCGTGTAAGTGTGTGTAAGTATGTAGAAGTGTGTGTAAGTGCGTGTAAGTGTGTGTAAGTGCATATAAGGGTATGTAAGTGCGTGTAAGTGCGTGTAAATGCATGTAAGTGCATGTAAGTTTGTGTATGTGTGTGTTAGTGCGTATACGTTCATGTAGGTACGTGTAAGTGCCTGTAAGTGTGTGTAAGTACGTGTAAGGTGCGTGTAAGTTTGTGTAAGTGTGTGTAAATGGGTTTAAGTGCGTGTAAGTGCGTGTAAGTGTGTGTAAGTGCGTGTAAGTTTGTGTAAGAGTGTGTAAGTACGTGTAAGTGCGCGTAAGTGCGTATAAGTACGTGTAAGTGCTCGTATGTGCGTGTAAGTGCATACAAGTGTGTGTAAGTACGTGCAACTTTGTGTAAGTGTGTGCAAGTGCGTGTAAGTGCATGTAAGTGCGTGTAAGTGCATGTAAGTACGTGTAAGTGCGTTTAAATGTGTGTAAGTGCGTGTACGTGCGTGTAATTACGTGTAGGTGCATGTAAGTGCGCGTAAGTTCCTATAGGTATGTGTAAGTACGTGTCAGTGCGTGTAAGTATGTGTAAGTGTGTGTATGTGCGTATACCTGTGTGTAAGTGGATGTAAGAGCGTGTAAGAGCGTGTAACTGCCTGTAAGAGCGTGTAAATGCGTGTAGGTACGTGTTAGTACGTGTAAGTGTGTGTAAGTACGTGTACGTGCGTGTAAGTGTGTGTAAGTGCATGTAAGTACGTGTAAGTATGTATAAGTACATGTAAGTGCGTGTAAGTGCGTGTTAGTGCGTGTATGTACGTGTAGGAGCGTGTACGTGCATGTAAGTACGTGTAAGCGTGGTTTATGTTCGTGTACGTGAGTGAAGGTGTGTGCAAGTAGGTGTAAGTTCATGTAAGTATGTATAAGTACGTGTAAGAGCGTGTAAGTGCGTGTAAGTGCGTGTAAGCGCGTGTAAGTGTAGTTTAAGTTCGTGTAAGTATGTGTAAGTATGTGTAAGTGTGTGTAAGTTTGTGTAAGTGCGTATAAGTGCATGTAAGTGCGTGTAAGTACGTGTAAGTACGTGTAAGTGCAAGTAAGTGCATGTAAGTGCGTGTAAGTGCATGTCAACATGTGTAAGTGCATGTAAGTACGTGTAAGTGCGTGTACGTGGGTGTAAGTGCATGTAAGTGCAAGTAAGTGCGTGTAAGTATGTGTTAGTACGTGCAAGTGCGTGTAAGCACGTGTAAATACGTGTAAGTACGTGTATGTCCGTGTAAGTGTGTGTAA
This sequence comes from Penium margaritaceum, assembly GCA_023375785.1. Taxonomy (NCBI): domain Eukaryota; kingdom Viridiplantae; phylum Streptophyta; class Zygnematophyceae; order Desmidiales; family Peniaceae; genus Penium; species Penium margaritaceum. The sequence continues at coordinate 232,823 of SZWC01000797.1, read as the reverse complement.
GTGCATGTAAGTACGTGTAAGTTCATGTAAGTGCGTATAAGTGTGTGTAAGTGTGTGTAAGTGCGTGCAAGTGCAGTTTAAGTTCGTGTAAGTGCGTGTAACTGCGTGTAAGTGCGTGTCACTGCGTGTAACTGCTCTTTAAGTGCGTGTAATTTTGTGTAAGTTCGCGTAAGTGCGTGTAAGTGTGTTTCAGTGCGTATAAGTGTGTGTAAGTACGTGTAAGTGCGTGTAAGTGCGTGTAAGTGCGTATAAGTGCGTATAAGTGTATGAAAGTGCATGTTAGTGCGTGTAAGTGCGTGTAATTGCATGTAAGTGTGTGTAGGTGTGTGTGATTTTGTGTAAGTGCGTGTAAGTACGTGTTAGTGCATGTAAGTGCGTGTAAGTGTGTGTAAGTACATGTAAGTGTGTGTAAGTGCGTGTAAGTGCGTATAAGTGTATCTAAGTACGTGTAAGTTTGTGCAAGTGTGTGTGAGTGCGTGTAAGTGCATGTAAGTGCGTGTAAGTATGTGTAAGTGCCTGTTAGTGCGTGTAAGTGCGTGTAAGTGTATATGAGTGCAGTTTAAGTTCGTACAAGTGCGTGTAAGTGCGTGTATGTTTGTGTACGTGCGTGTAAGTGCTTGTAACTGCGTGTAAGTACGTGTAAGTACGTGTAAGTCATGTAAGTGCAAGTAAGTGCATGTAAGTACGTGTAAGTGCATGTAAGCACGTGTAAGTACGTGTTAGTATGTGTAAGTACGTGTAAGTGGGTGTAAGTTCGTGGAAGTGCAAGTAAGTGCGTCTAAGTACGTGTAAGTGCGTGTAAGTATGTGTAAGTGCGTGTATGTGTGTGTAAACACGTGTAAGTGTAGTTTAAGTTCGTGTAAGTGTGTATTAGTGTGTGTACGTTTGTATAAGTGCGTGTAAGTACGTGTCAGTCCGTGTAAGTACGTGTAAGTGTGTGTAAGTACGTGTCAGTGCGTGTCAGTGCGTGTAAGTGCATGTAAGCACGTGTAAGTACGTGTTAGTATGTGTAAGTACGTGTAAGTGGGTGTAAGTTCGTGGAAGTGCAAGTAAGTGCGTCTAAGTACGTGTAAGTGCGTGTAAGTATGTGTAAGTGCGTGTATGTGTGTGTAAACACGTGTAAGTGTAGTTTAAGTTCGTGTAAGTGTGTATTAGTGTGTGTACGTTTGTATAAGTGCGTGTAAGTACGTGTCAGTCCGTGTAAGTACGTGTAAGTGTGTGTAAGTACGTGTCAGTGCGTGTCAGTGCGTGTAAGTGCATGTAAGCACGTGTAAGTACGTGTTAGTATGTGTAAGTACGTGTAAGTGGGTGTAAGTTCGTGGAAGTGCAAGTAAGTGCGTCTAAGTACGTGTAAGTGCGTGTAAGTATGTGTAAGTGCGTGTATGTGTGTGTAAACACGTGTAAGTGTAGTTTAAGTTCGTGTAAGTGTGTATTAGTGTGTGTACGTTTGTATAAGTGCGTGTAAGTACGTGTCAGTCCGTGTAAGTACGTGTAAGTGTGTGTAAGTACGTGTCAGTGCGTGTCAGTGCGTGTAAGTGCATGTAAGCACGTGTAAGTACGTGTTAGTATGTGTAAGTACGTGTAAGTGTGTGTAAGTACGTGTAAGTGCGTCTAAGTACGTGTAAGTGCGTGTAAGTGTGTGTAAGTGCGTGTAAGTTTGTATATGTGCATGTAAGTGTGTGTAAGTGCGTGTAAGTGTGTGTAAGTGCGTGTAAGTACGTGTAAGTCCGTGTAAGTACGTGTAAGTGTGTGTAAGTGCGTGTAAGTTTGTGTGAGTGCGTGTTAGTACGTGTAAGTGCATGTACATGCGTGTAAGTGCATGTGAGTGTGTGTAAGCGTGTGTAAGTGTGTGTAAGTGCGTGTAAGTGCGGCTAAGTGTGTGTATGTTCGTGCAAGTGCGTGTAAGTTTGTGTAAGTGAGTGTACGTGCGTGTAAGTGTGTGTAAGTGCGTGTTAGTGCGTGTAAGTGCGTGTAAGTACGTGTAAGTATGTGTAAGTGCGTGTAAGTGTGTGCAAGTGCATGCAAGTACGTGTAAGTACGTGTAAGTATGTATAAGTGTGTGTAAGTATGTGTAAGTGCATGTAAGCACAAGTAAGTGCGTATAAGTACGTATACGTGCATGTTAGTGGGCATAAGTGCCTGTAAGTGCAAGTAAGTTTGTATAAGTGCGTGTAAGTGCAAGTAAGTTTGTATAAGTGCATGCAAGTACGTGTAAGTGCGTGTAAGTTTGTATAATTGCGTGTAAGTTCGTGTAAGTGCGTGTATGTGCGTGCAAGTGCGTGTAAGTGCTCGTATGTGCCTATAAGTGCGTGTAAGTTCATGTAACTTTGTGTAAGTGCGTACAAGTGTGTGTAAGTGGATGTAAGTGCGTGTAAGTGAATGTAAGTGTGTATAAGTGCGTGGAAGTGCGTATAAGGTTGTGTATGTTCGTGTAAGTGCGTGTAAGTACATGTAAGTGTGTGTAAGTGCGTATAAGTGCGGTTTAAGTTCGTGTAAGTACGTGTAAGTGTGTGTAAGTACGTGTCAGTGCGTGTCAGTGCGTGTAAGTGCATGTAAGTGTAGTTTTAGTGTGTGTAATTTTGTGTAAGTTCGTGTAAGTGCGTGTAAGTGCGTGTAAGTGCGTGTAAGTGTATGTAAGTGCGTCTAAGTGCATCTAAGTGCGTGTAAGTTTATGCAAGTACGTGCAAGTGCAGTTTAAGTTCGTGTAAGTGTGTGTAAGTGCGTGTAGGTGCGTATAAGTATGTGTAAGTGTGTGTAAGTATGTGTAAGTGCGTATAAGTGCGTGTAAGTATGCGTACGTACGTGTAAGTTCGTGTAAGTGCAAAAAAGTGCGTGTAAGTATGTGTACGTGCATGTAAGCACGTGTAAGTGCGTGTAAGTATGTGTAAGTGCGTGTAAGTGGGTGTAAGTGCGTGTAAGTGCAAGTAAGAACGTGTAAGAACGTATAAGTGTGTCATAGTGCGTGTAAGTGTGTGTAAGTGTGTGTAAGTGCGTGTAAGTATGTTCAAGTGCGTGTAAGTGCGTGTAAGTACGTGTACATTCGTGTAAGTGCGTGTAAGTGCATGTAAGTGCGTTTAAGTGTGTGTAAGTGCATATAAGTGCGTGTAAGTGCATGTACGTGCAGGTTAAGTGTGTGTAATTTTGTGTAAGTTTGTGTAAGTGTGTGTAAGTACGTGTAAGTGTGTGTAAGTGCATGTAAGTGCGTGTAAGTGCGAGTAAGTGCATGTAGGTACGTGTAATTTTGTGTAAGTGCGTGTAAGTAATCTTAGTGCATGTAAGTGCGTGTAAGTGCGTGTAAGTGTGTGTAAGTGCGTGTAAGTGCCTGTAAGTGCGTGTAAGTGCGTGTAAGTGCATGTAAGTGCATCTAATTGCGTGTAAGTTTGTGCAAGTGCGTGTAAGTGTGTGTAAGTTTGTATAAGTGCGTGTAAGTGCGTGTAAGTGCGTGTAAGTGTGTGTAAGTGCGTGTAAGTACGTGTAAGTGCGTGTAAGTGCATGTAAGTGCATCTAATTGCGTGTAAGTTTGTGCAAGTGCGTGTAAGTGTGTGTAAGTTTGTATAAGTGCGTGTAAGTGCGTGTAAGTGCGTGTAAGTGTGTGTAAGTGCGTGTAAGTGTGTGGAAGTACGTGTAAGTGTGTGTATTTGTGTGTAAGTACGTGTAAGTGCGTGTAAATGCGTGTAAGTACGTGTAAGTTTGTGTAAGTGCATCTTAGTGCGTGTACATTCATGTAGGTGCGTGTAAGTGCTTGTAAGTGCATGCAAGTGCGTGTAAGGCGCGTGTAAGTTCGTTTAAGTGTGTGTAAATGGGTGTAAGTGCGTGTAAGTGCATGTAAGTGCGTGTAAGTGTGTGTAAGTGCATGTAAGTGCGTGTAAGTGCGTGTAAGTTTGCGTAAGTACATGTAAGTGCGTGTAAGTGCTTCTATGTGCGTGTAAGTGTGTGTAAGTGCATGTAAGTGCGTGTAATTTTGTGTAAGTGCATGCAAGTACGTGTAAGTGCATGTAAGTGCGTGTAAGTGCATGTAAGTACGCGTAAGTGCGTGTAAGTGCGTGTAAGTACGTATAAGTGCTTGTAAGTGTGTGTAAGTGCATGTAAGTGCGTGTAAGTACGTGTAAGTGCGTGTAGGTGCGTGTAAGTGCGTGTTAGTGCGTGTAAGTACGTATAAGAGCGTGTAAGTGCATATAACTGCATGTAAGTATGGTTTAAGTTCGTGTACGTGAGTGTAAGTGCGTGTAGGTACGTGTCAGTTTTTTTAAGTGCGTGTTAAGTGCATGTAAGTATGTGTAAGTGCGTGTATGTGTGTGTAAACACGTGTAAGTGTAGTTTAAGTTCGTGTAAGTGTGTATTAGTGTGTGTACGTTTGTATAAGTGCGTGTAAGTACGTGTAAGTATGTGTAAGTACGTGTAAGTACGTGTAAGTACAAGTAAGTGCATGCAAGTACGTGTAAGTGCATGTAAGCACGTGTAAGTGCGTGTAAGTACGTGTAAGTACTTGTAAGTGGGTGTAAGTGCGTGTAAGTGCAAGTAAGTGCATGTAAGTATGTGTACGTGTGTGTAGGTGCGTATGAGTACGTGTAAGTGCGTGTAAGTGCATGTAAGTGTGTGTAAGTGCGTGTAAGTGCGTGTAAGTACGTGTAAGTTCATGTAAGTGTGTGTAAGTACGTATAAGTGTGTGTAAGTGTGTACACGTGCGTGTATGTGCGGTTTACGTTTGTGTAAGTGCGTGTAAGTGCGTGTAAGTGTGTGTCAGTGCGTGTAGGTGTGGTTTAAGTGTGTGTAATTTTGTGTAAGTTTGTGTAAGTGCGTGTAAGTGCGTGTAAGTGTGTAGAAGTATGTGTAAGTGTGTGTAAGTGCATGTAAGTGCATCTAAGTGCGTGTAGGTGTGTGTAAGTGCGTGTTAGTACGTGTAAGTATGTGTAAGTACGTGTATGTGCGTGTAGGTACGTGCAATTCTGTGTAAGTATGTATAAGAGCGTGTTAGTGCGTGCAAGTGTGTGTAAGTGTGTGTAGGTGCATGTAAGTGTGTGTAAGTGCGTGTAAGTGCGTATAAGTACTTCTAAGTGCATGTAAGTATGTACAAGTGTGTGCGAGTGTGTGTAAATTTGTGTAAGTGCGTGTAAGTGCGTGTAAGTACGTGGAAGTGCGTATAAGTGCGTGTAAGTGCATGTAAGTATGTGTAAGTGTAGTTTAAGTTCGTGTAAGTGCGTGTAAGTACGTGTAAATTCGTGTATGTGCATGTAAGTGCGTGTAGGTACGTGTAAGTACGTGTAAGTATGTATAATTACGTGTAAATGCAAGTAAGTGCATGTAAGTACGTATAAGTGCATGTAAGCACGTGTATGTGCGTGTTAGTACGTGTAAGTGCGTGTAAGTGGGTGTAAGCTCGTGTAAGTGCAAGTAAGTGTTTGTAAGTACGTGTAAGTGCGTGTAAGTACGTGTAAGTGCGTGTGATTGTGGTTAAGTGCATGTAAGTGCATGTAAGTGCGTGTAAGTGCGTGTACGTACGTGTAAGTGCGTGTAAGTGCGTGCAGATTCTGTAGCTTTTTTCTGCTTCAAAAATAGCTCGACAGCCTTTGTCGTTACGTCTGGTAACAGATAGAAGAATTGCTGGCACGAATAGGACATCAGAAAAAACACGGGAGGCCAATTTGCCTTCAGATGAGATAGAGACTCGTACTGTCCCAGCACCGATGGCAGGGATGATGCGGCCATCACCAAGTCGCACTGGCTTGGGTTTTTTTAACTCTTTAAAATCCACAAACCAAGTGCGGTTGCAGGTCATGTGGCGGGTGCTGCCAGAATCAATAATCCAGGCAAGAATGCCTGCGGCAAGGAGAAAGGCACTGTCAATGGAGCACAGCGCCAGTTCTTCCATGATGAAGTCAGCAGTGTTGGATGGTGATTGCTGGTTTGAAGTTGACAGGGATGGAGCTGTTGGTGTGTCATCAACAGAGGGGATGAAGTTGATTGCCGTGTTGCTTGTCCCACTGGTGTGATGTCCAATAGCCTCCATTTGATGCATGAGTTGTGGCCATCCTTGAAACATCTGCGTCAACATTTGCTGCAAATTTCCAATAAGACTTGAGTCTACTTGTGCTGATGACGGTTCAGTAGTGAGAAGGGCATGTTGGGGAGCTGGGAAGCGCGGTCGTTGCGGTTTGTCGCAATATCTGTTCAAGTGTCCAAACTGCTGGCAATTCCAGCATTTTACATATTCAAAGCCTTTGCTGCCTGGTGCACCAGGTGGGATAATGCCGCTTTGAGAGTGAAGCCGCTGAGGAGGTTGTGAAGAAAAATGGGAATTTGCAATTCCTCCTTGTCCATGGCCTTGAAACCTGGGCCGATGGTTATGATGGTTTTGATGTCCCATCCTGGCTGCCAGAGCTGCTTCAATGCCATCTGGAGTTTTGAGATGTTTTTCTTCTGCGCGCAATAGGGTCTCACAAGCACGTTCAAGGGTTAGTTCGTATGCTCCAACTGGTGCTGGTGCTTGTGCTGGTACTGNGAGTTTCTTCAGGGGGATCTGAATCAACTCCCCATAATCCTTTGGCTAGAAACACCATCTTCATGTTGAATGCGAATTCGTTGTAGTCTGCTCCGTCAAATGGCTGTATCTTGAAGTGATCACCCATGACGCCTCCACTGATGCTCGCCATGGCTTCTGTTGTTGTCGTTAGATGGTAGGGAACAGCGCAACCAGTCTGCAAAGTGTTTTGCGCGACACCTGCTCTGATACCACTTGTTGTAAGGTATGATCGTTGAATGTCACAAAACAGATGCGAGACAGTGCAGAACCAATTGCAGAATCAGTGAAGATCAACACAGGCTCACTCAGCCAGATGTACACACTGCAATGAGAGAGGAAGGAAGTCTCTTTCATAAACTCCAAGTACTGGGTGCAAAGCACCTACAATCTAGGTAGACTAGAATAGAAGAAAAGAGGAGAATGAGCCAGGCTAAATACCTCGCTCGTCTTCGCTGCTGCTCGTCTCGCTCTGCTGAACAGTGGTGCCGTCCGCAGCTGCCGTATTCGAAACTACCGGCTTCGCTCGGCTGTTGTCTGGGTATTGTTTGGATGTTTTCGCTTCCGGTAGATCACCACCGCTTGAACGTGGTCTTGACTCTCAAATGTTATCCCTGGTACCTCTGTGTATATATTCATTAGTCGTCGGCCGTAGATCGTCCATCGGACGGTGGCCGTATCATCAACCGCTCGATAGATATCAATCGGTTATGCTCCCCCCCTGATGTCCGAACCCTGCCGTTACTCTTATTCATGCGGACGGACAGTCCGGTCACTTGTGGCTCAACTTCTGCCGAGTGTGCCACGTCGGCCTCCTGCTTAGGTACCAACCAAGCTTCCGCAACACCGAACCACTTGAAGTAAGTACGCAATAATCCACTGGATATATGTCACGCGTCATCACTACACTTATCGAAATACAGGTACATCAGTGGGCTGGGGAGGCACGGCAATGTCCTCTTTCCTGACCCCGGGCACGGGTAGTTGATAGGGTAGAGTAGGTCACGGAGGGGCAGGCAAGAGGTGCCAGTACCTCTCCCCTGCCTCTCTGTGGTTTTTGCCTTTTTTGTGAAACTCATTTCCAACATGTGTCAGTGTGTGTAAGTGCGTGTAAGTGTGTGTAAGTGTGAGTAAGTGCGTGTAAGTGCGGTTTAAGTTCGTGTAAGTGCGTGTAAGTGCGTGTAAGTGCGTGTCAGTGCGTGTAAGTGTGGTTTGAGTGCGTTTAATTTCGTATAAGTTCGTGTAAGTGTGTGTAAGTGCCTGTAAGTGTATGTAAGTGTGTGTAAGTGCGTGTAAGTGCACGTAAGTGCGTGTAAGTGCATGTAAGTACGTGTAAGTGCATGTAAGTGCGTCTTAGTGCGTGTAAGTGCGTGTAAGTGCATGTAAGTGCGTGTAGGTGCATGTAATTTTGTGTAAGTGCGTATAAGTGCGTGTTAGTACGTATAAGTGCGTGTAAGTGCGTGTAAGTGCATGTACATGTGTGTAAAAGTGTGTAAGTGCGTGTACGTGAGTATAAGTGCGTCTAAGTGTGTGTATGTTTGTGCAGGTGCGTGTAAGTGCGTGTAAGCACGTGTAAGTGCGTGTAAGTGCGTGTAAGTGCATGTACGTACGTGTAAGTGCGTGTACGTGTGTGTAATTGTGTTTCAGTGCATATAAGTGTAGTTTAAGTACGTGTATTTTTTTGTAAGTTCGTGTAAGTGCGTGTAAGTATGTGTAAGTGCGTATAAGTACTTTAAGTGCGTGTAAATGCATGTAAGTGCGTGTAAGTGCGTGTAAGTGTGTGTTAGTGCATGTAAGTGCGTGTAAGTGGGTATAGGTGCGTGTCATTTTCTGTAAGTGCGTGTAAGTGCGTGTTAGTGTGAGTACGTGCATGTAAGTACGTGGAAGTGCGTGTAAGTACGTGTAAGTGTGTGTAAGTGCGTATAAGTGCGTGTAAGTACGTGTAAGTGCGTGTAAGTACGTGTAAGTACGTGTAAGTGCGTGTATGTACGTATAAGAGCATGTAAGTGCGTGTAAGTGTGTATAAGTACGTGTAAGTATGTGTAAGTGCATGTAAGTGCGTGTAAGCGCGTGTAAGTTTGTGTAAGTGTGTTTAAGTGCGTGTAAGTGCGTGTAAGTGCGTATAAGTGCGTGTAAGTGCGTGTAAGTGCATGTAAGTGCATGTAAGTGCGTGTAAGTACGTGTAAGTGGGTGTAAGTGCGTGTAAGTACGTGTAAGTTCGTGTAAGTACGTGTTAGTGCGTGTACGTTCGTGTAAGTGTGTGTAAGTACATGTAAGTGGGCGTAAGCGTGTGTAAGTTTGTGTAAGTGTGTTTAAGTGCGTGTAAGTGCGTGTAAGTGCGTATAAGTGCGTGTAAGTACGTGTAAGTGCGTGTATGTACGTATAAGAGCATGTAAGTGCGTGTAAGTGTGTATAAGTACTTGTAAGTATGTGTAAGTGCATGTAAGTGCCTGTAAGTTTGTGTAAGTGCGTGTAAGTGTGTGTAAGTGCGTGTAAGTACGTGTAAGTGTATGTAAGTGCGTGTAAGTGTGTGTAAGTACGTGTAAGTGCGTGTAAATGCATTTAGGTGTGTGTACGTGCGTGTAAGTGCATGCAGGCGCATTTAAGTGTGTATAAGTGCACATAAGTTCGTGTAGGTGCGTGTAAGTACGTGTAAGTGTGTATAAGCATGTGTAAGTGCGTGTAAGTGCGTGTAAGTGCGTGTAAGTGCGTGTATATGGATGTAAGTTCGTGTAAGAGCGTGTAAGTACGTGTAAGTACATGTAAGTGTGTGTAAATGCGTGTAAGTTTGTGTAAGTCTGTGTAAGTGTGTGTAAGCGCATGTAAGTTCGTGTAAGTGCGTGTAAGTGTGTGTAAGTGTGTGTAAGTGTGTGTAAGTGCGTTTAAGTGCGTGTAAGTGCGTGTAAGTGCGTCTAAGAGCGTGTAAGTGCATGTAAGTGTGTGTAAGTACTCATAAGTACGTGTAAGTGTGTGTAATTGCGTGTAAGTTTGTGTAAGTGCGTGTAAGTGTGTGTAAGTGCGTGTAAGTGCGTGTAAGTGCGTGTAAGTGCGTGTAAGTATGTGTAAGTACGTGTAAATGTATGTAAGTGTGTTTTAGTGTGTGTAAGTGCATGCTGGTGCGTGTAAGTGTGTGTAAGTGCACGTAAGTTTGTGTAGGTACGGGTAAGCATGTGTAAGTGCGTGTAAGTATGTGTAAGTGTGTGTAAGTGCATGTAAGTGCGTATAAATGGATATAAGTTTGTGTAAGTGCGTGTAAGTGCATATAAGTGCATGTAAGTGTGTGTAAGTGCGTGTAAGTGCGTATAAGTATGTGGAAGTGTGTGTAAGTGTGGGTAAGTGCGTGTAAGTACGTGTAAGTATGTATAAGTTTGTATAAGTGTGTGTAAGTGCGTGTAAGTGCATGTAAGTACGTGTAAGTGCTTGTAAGTGGGTGTAAGTGCGTGTAAGTGCAAGAAAGTGCGTGTAAATGCATGTATGTGCGTGTAAGTGCGTGTAAATGCGTGTAAGTACGTGTAAGTCCGTGTAAGTGCGTGTAAGTGCGTGTAAGTACGTGTAAGTTCGTGTAAGTGTGTGTAAGTGCATGTAAGTGCGTGTAAGTGTGTGTAAGTACGTGTAAGTCCGTGTAAGTGCGTGTAAGTGCGTGTAAGTACGTGTAAGTTCGTGTAAGTGTGTGTAAGTGCATGTAAGTGCGTGTAAGTGTGTGTAAGTGTGTATAAGTGCGGTTCAAGTTCGTGTAAGTGCGTGTAAGTGCGTGTAAGTGCTTGTCATTGCGTGTAAGTGCGGTTTAAGAGCGTTTAATTTTGTATTTGTTCGTGTAAGTGTGTGTAAGTTCCTGTACGTGTGTGTAAGTGTGTGTAAGTACGTGTAAGTGCACGTAAGTGCGTGTAAGTGCGTATAAGTGCGTGCAAGTGCGTGTAAGTGCGTGTTAGTGCGTGTAAGTGCGTGTAAGTGCGTATAAGTGCGTGCAAGTGCGTGTAAGTGCGTGTTAGTGCGTGTAAGTGCGTGTAAGTGTGTGTAAGTACGTGTAGGTGCATGTAATTTTGTGTAAGTGCGTATAAGTGCGTGTTATTGCGTATAAGTGCGTGTACGTGCGTGTAAGTGTGTGTAAGTGCGTGTACGTGCGTATAAGTGTGTCTAAGTGTGTGTATGTTTGTGCAAGTTCGTGTAAGTGTGTGTAAGTTCGTGTAAGTGCGTGTAAGTGTGTGTTAGTGCGTGAAAGTGCGTATAAGTGTGTGTAAGTGCGTGTAAGTACGTGTAAGTGCAGTTTAAGTTTGTGTAAGTACGTGTAAGTGCCTGTAGTGTGTAAGTGCGTGTAAGTGCATGTAAGTACGTGTAAGTACGTGTAAGTACGTGTAAGTGTAAGTAAGTGGGTGTAAGTATGTGTAACTCCATGTAAGCACGAGTGAGTGCGTGCAAGTACGTGTAAGTATGTGTTAGTGGGTTTAAGTGCGTGTAAGTGCAAGTAAGTGCGTATAAGTATGTATAAGTATGTGTAAGTGCGTGTAAGTGCGTGTTAGTGTGTGTAAGTATGTATAAGAGCGTGTAAGTGTGTGTAGGTGTGTGTAAGTAAGTGTACGTTTGTGTAAGTGCGTGTAACTGTGTGTAAGTGCGTGTAAGTGTGTGTAAGTGCGTGTAAGCGCGGTTTAAGTTCGTATAAGTGCGTGTAAGTGCATGTAAGTGCGTGTAAGTGCGTGTAAGTGTGTGTAAGTGCGTATAAGTGCGTGTAAGTGCGTGTCAGTGTGTGTAAGTGCGTATAAGTACGTGTAAGTACGTGTAGGTACGTGTAATTTTGTGTAAGTACGTGTAAGTACGTGTTAGTGCGTGTAAGTGCATGTACGTACGTGTAAGTGTGTGTAAGTGCGTGTAAGTGTGTGTAAGTGTGTGTAAGTGCGTGTAAGTGCGTCTAAGTACGTGTAAGTGCATGCAAGTGCATGTAAGTACGTGTAAGTGTGTGTAAGAGTGTGTAAGTACGTGTAAGTGCGTGTAAGTGCGTGTAAGTACGTGTAAGTGCGTGTAAGTACGTGTAAGTGCGTGTAAGTACGTGTAAGTGCGTGTAAGTACGTGTAAGTGCGTGTAAGTACGTGTAAGTGCGTGTAAGTACGTGTAAGTGCGTGTAAGTACGTGTAAGTGCGTGTAAGTACGTGTAAGTGCGTGTAAGTACGTGTAAGTGCGTGTAAGTACGTGTAAGTGCGTGTAAGTACGTGTAAGTGCGTGTAAGTACGTGTAAGTGCGTGTAAGTACGTGTAAGTGCGTGTAAGTACGTGTAAGTGCGTGTAAGTACGTGTAAGTGCGTGTAAGTACGTGTAAGTGCGTGTAAGTACGTGTAAGTGCGTGTAAGTACGTGTAAGTGCGTGTAAGTGCGTGTAAGTGCGTATAAGTGCGTGTAAGTGCGTGGAAGTGCGTGTAAGTGCTTGTTAGTGCGTGTAAGTGTGTGTAAGTACGTGTAAGTGCGTGTAGGTGTGTGTAATTTTGTTTAAGTGCGTATAAGTGCGTGTTATTGCGTATAAGTATGTGAAAGTGCGTGTATGTGCGTGTAAGTGTGTATAAGTGCGTGTACGTGCGTATAAGTGCCTCTAAGTGTGTGTACGTTTGTGCAAGTGCGTGTAAGTGTGTGTAAGTTTGTGTAAGTGTGTATAAGTACGTGTAAGTGTGTGTAAGTGCGTGTAGGTGCGTGTAAGTGCATGTAAGTGCAGTTTAAGTTTGTGTAAGTGCGTGTAAGTACGTGTAAGTTTGTGTAAGTGCGTGTAAGTGCATGTAAGTGCGTGTAAGTGCATGTAAGTACGTATAAGTACGTGTAAGTACGTGTAAGTGCAAGTAAGTGCGTGTAAAAATGTGAAAGTGCATGTAAGCACGAGTAAGTGTGTGTAAGTACATGTAAGTGCGTGTTAGTGGGTTTAAGTGCGTGTAAGTGCAAGTAAGTACGCGTAAGTACGTATAAGTGCGTCTAAGTGCGTGTAAGTGCGTGTAAGTGTGTGTAAGTACACGTAAGTGCGTGTAAATGCGTGTAAGTGCGTGTAAGTATGTGTACGTTTGTGTAAGTGCGGGTAACTGTGTGTAGGTGCGTATAAGTGTATGTAAGTGCGTGTAAGTGCGGTTTAAGTTCGTGTAAGTGCGTACAAGTACATGTAAGTGCGTGTAAGTGTGTGTAAGTGCTTATAAGTGCGTGTAAGTGCATATCAGTGTGTGTAAGAACGTGTAAGTGCGTGTAAGTGCGTGTAGGTACGTGTAATTTTGTGTAAGTGTGTGTAAGTGTGTGTTAGTACATGTAAGTGCATGTACGTACGTGTGAGTGCGTGTAAGTACGTGTAAGTGTGTGTAAGTACGTGTAAGTGCGTATAAGTGTGTCTAAGTGCGTGTTAGTTTGTGTAAGTGCGTGTAAGTGCCTGTAAGTTCATGTAAGTGTGTGTAAGTGTGTGTAAGTGCGTGTAAGTGCGTGTTAGTGCATGTAAGTGCGTGTAAGTACGTGTAAGTTCGTGTAAGTGCGTGTAAGTGCGTGTAAGTTTGTGTAAGTGCGTGTAAGTGCGGGTAAGTGCGTAAAAGTGTGTGTAAATGCCTGTAAGTGTGTGTAAACACGTGTGAGTGCGTGTAAGTGCGTGTAAGATTGTGTAAGTGCGTGTAAGTGTGTGTAAGTGCGTACAAGTATGTGTAAGTGCATGTAAGCACGTGTAAGTACACGTAAGTGCGTGTAAATGCGTGGAAGTGTGTGTAAGTGCGTGTAAGTGCATGTAGGTATGTGTAAGTGCGTGTAAGTGCACGTAAGTTTGTGTAGGTGCGTATCACTACGTGCAAGTGCGTGTAAGTATGTGTAAGTGCGTATAAGTGCGTGTATGTGGATATAAGTTCATGTAAGAGCGTGTAAGTGCGTGTAAGTGCGTGTAAGTGCGTGTAAGTGCTTATAAATGTGTGTAAGATTGTGTAAGTGCGTGTAAGTGTGTGTAAGTGCTTGTAAGTGTGTGTAAGTGCGTAAAAGTACCTATAAGTGCGTGTAAGTACATGTAAGTGCGTGTAAGTGCAAGTAAGTGCATGTAAGTACGTGTAAGTGCATGTAAGCATGTGTAAGTGCTTGTAAGTACGTGTAAGTGCATGTACGTGGGTGTAAGTGTGTGTAAGTGCAAGTAAGTGCGTGTAAGTATGTGTAAGTACATGCAAGTGTGTGTAAGCACGTGTGAATACATGTAAGTACGTGTATGTCCGTGTAAGTGTGTGTAAGTGCGTGTAAGTACGTGTAAGTTCATGTAAGTGCGTACAAGTGTGTGTAATTGTGTGTAAGTGTGTGTAAGTGCGGTTTAAGTTCATGTAAGTGCGTGTAACTGCGTGTAAGTGCGTGTCAGTGCGTGTAAGTGTGGTTTAAGTGTGTGTAATTTTGTGTAGGTTTGTGTAAGTACGTGTAAGTGTGTGTAAGTTTGTATAAGTGCGTGTAAGTGCGTGTAAGTACGTGTAAGTACGTGTAAGTACGTATAAGTGCGTATAAGCTTATGAAAGTGCATGTTACTTCGTGTAAGTGCGTGTAACTGCATGTAAGTGCGTGTAGGTGTGTGCAAATCTGTGTAAGTGTGTGTAAGTGCGTGTTAGTGCATGTAAGTGCGTGTAGGTGTGTGTAAGTGCATGTTAGTGTGTGTAAGTGCGTGTAAGTGCGTATAAGTGTGTCTAAGTGCGTGTAAGTTTGTGCAAGTGTGTGTGAATGCGTGTAAGTGCATGTAAGTGCATGTAAGTATGTGTAAGTGCATGTAAGTGCGTGGAAGTGCGTGTAAGTGTATATAAGTGCAGTTTAAGTTCGTATAAGTGCGCGTAAGTGCGTGTAAGTTTGTGTACGTGCGTGTAAGTGCTTGTAACTGCGTCTAAGTACGTGTAAGTACGTGTAAGACATGTAAGTGCAAGTAAGTGCATGTAAGTATGTGTAAGTACATGTAAGCACGTGTAAGTACGTGTTAGTACGTATAAGTACGTGTAAGTGGGTGTAAGTTCGTGGAAGTGCAAGGAAGTGCGTCTAAGTACGTGTAAGTGCGTGTAAGTGTGTGTAAGTACGTGTAAGTGCGTGTAAGTACGTGTAAGTGCGTCTAACTGTATGTACATACGTGTAAGTGCGTGTAAGTGTGTTTCAGTGTGTGTAAGTGCGGTTTAAGTGTATATGTATTCGTTTAAGTTCGTGTAAGTGTGTGTAAGTACGTATAAGTGCGTCTAAGTACGTGTAAGTGCGTGTAAGTGCGTGGAAGTGCATGTAAGTGCATGTAAGTACATGTAAATATGTGTTAGTGCGTATACGTGTATGTAAGTGTGTGTAAGTACGTATAGGTGCGTGTAATTTTGTGTAAGTGCGTGTAAGTGCATGTTTGTGCGTGTAAGTACGTGTAAGTGTGTGTAAGTGCGTGTAAGTATGTATAAGTGTTTGTACGTGCGTATATGTGCGTGTAAGAGCGTCTAAGTGCATGTAAGTTCGTGCAAGTGAGTGTAAGTGCGTGTAAGTTTGTATATGTGCATGTAAGTGCGTGTAGGTGTGTGTAAGTGCATGTAAGTACGTGTAAGTCCATGTAAGTACGTGTAACTGTGTGTAAGTGCGTGTAAGTTCATGTAAGTGTGTGTTTCTGCGTGTAAGTGCATGTACATGCGTGTAAGTGCGTGTGAGTGTCTGTACGTGTGTGTAAGTGTGTGTAAGTGTGTGTAAGTGCGTCTAAGTGTGTGTATGTTTGTGCAAGTGCGTGTAAGTGTGTGTAAGTTTGTGTAAGTGAGTGTACGTGCGTGTAAGTGCGTGTAAGTGCGTGATAGTGCATGTAAGTGCGTGTAAGTACACGTAAGTCCGTGTAGGTGCGTGTAAGTATGTGTAAGTGCGTGTAAGTATGTATAAGTGCGTGTAAGTACGTGTAAGTACGTGTACGTGCGTGTAAGTACGTGTAAGTGCATGCAAGTACGTGTAAGTACGTGTAAGTGTGTGTAAGTATGCGTAAGTGCATGTAAGCACAAGTAAGTACGTATAAGTACGTATAAGTGCATGTTAGTGGGTGTAAGTGCGTGGAAGTGAAAGTAAGTGCGTGTAAGTACGTGTGAGTACGTGTATGTACGTCTACGTATGTGTAAGTGTGTGTAAGTGCATGTAAGTGCGTGTAAGTGGGTGTAAGTGCGTGTAAGTACGTGTACGTTTGTGTATGTGCTTATAACTGCGTGTAAGTACGTATAAGTGTGTGTAAGTACGTGTAAGTGCGGTTTAAGTTCGTGTAAGTGCGTGTAAGTGCATTTCTGTGCGTGTAAGTGTGGTTTAAGTACGTGTAATTTTGTGTAAGTTTGTGTAAGTGCGTGTAAGTATGTGTAAGTGAGTGTAAGTACGTGTAAGTGTGTGCCAGTATGTGTAAGTGCATGTAAGTACGTGTAAGTAGGTGTAGGTGCGTGAAATTTTGTGTAAGTGCATGTAAGTGCGTGTTAGTGCGTGTAAGTGCGTGTACGTGTGTGTAAGTGCATGTAAGTGTGTGTAAGTATGTGTAAGTTCGTATAAGTGTGTGTAAGTGCGTCTAAGTGCGTGTACGTTCGTGCAAGTGTGTGTAAGTGTGTGTAAGTTTGTGTAAGTGCGTGTAAGTGCGTGTAAGTGCGTGTAAGTG
>SZWC01000797.1:195963-214010 GCA_023375785.1 Penium margaritaceum | reverse complement strand
TTTATAAGTATGTGTAAGTGCGTGTAAGTGCGTGTAAGAGCGTGTAAGTTCGTGTAAGTGCGTGTAAGTGCATGTAAGTGCATATAAGTGCATGTAAGCACACGTAAGTGCATGTAAGTACGTGTAAGTGCATGTAAGTGCATGTAAATGCGTGTAAGTGTGTGTACGTACGTGTAAGTACATGCATGTGCGTGTAAGTGTGTGTAAGTACACGTAAGTTTGTGTAAGTACGTGTAAGCATGTGTAAGTGCGTGTAAGTGCGTGTAAGTGGATGTAAGTTTGTATAAGAGGGTGTAAGTGCGTGTAAGTACGTGTAAGTACGTGTAAATGCATGTAAGTTTGTGTAAGTATGTGTAAGTGCGTGTAAGTGCTGGTAAGTGTGTGCAAGTGTGTGTAAGTGTGTGTAAGTGCGTGTAAGTGCGTGTAAGTACATATAAGTATGTGTAAGTGCGTGTAAGTGCTTGTAAGTGCATGTAAGTGTGTGTAAGTGTGTGTAAGCGTGTAAGTGCATGTACGTGCGTGTAAGTGTATATAAGTAAGTGTAAGTGCATGTAAGTTCGTATAAGTGCGTGTACGTTCGTATAAGTGTGTGTAAGCATGTGTAAGTGTGAGTTTGTGCATGTAAGTGCGTGTAAGTGCGTTTAAGTACGTGTAAGTGTGTGTAAGTGCGTGTAAGTTCGTGTAAGTGCATGTAAGTGGGTGTAAGTGCGTATAAGTACGTGTGAGTGCGTGTTTGTGCATATAAGTGCATGTTAGTGTGTGGAAGTGCGTGTAAGTTTGTGTAAGTGCGTGTAAGTACGTGTAAGTGCGTGTAAGTATGTGTAAGTGCGTATAAAATTGTGTCTGTGTGAGTAAGTGCGTGTAAGTACGTGTATGTGTATATAAGTGTGTATAAGTACGTGTAAGTGTGTCTGAGTGCGTGTAAGTGGGTATAAGTGGATGTAAGTGCAGTTTACGTTCGTGTAAGTGTGTGTAAGTGCATGTAAGGTCATTAAAGTGCGTGTAAGTGCGCGTAAGTGCGTGTAAGTACGTGTAGGTACGTGTAAGTGCGTGTAAGTACGTGTAAGTGCACGTATGCACGTGTAAGTGCATGTAAGTGAGTGTGTGTAAGTGCAAGTAAGTGTGTATAAGTGCGTGTAAGTGCGTGTTTGTGCGTGTAAGTGCGTGTAAGTGTGCGTAAGTGCCTATACGTTTGTGTAAGTACGTGTAAGCATGTGTAAGTGCAAGTTCGTACGTGTAAGTGCGTGTAAGTGTGTATAAGTGTGCGTAAGTGCGTGTGAGTGCGTGTATGTGTGTGTGTAAATGTGTGTAAGTGTATGCAAGTGCATATAAGTACGTGTAAGTGCGTGAAAGTGTATGTAAGTGCGTGTAAGTACGTGTAAGTACGTATAAATGCGTGTAAGTTTGTGTTTGTATGTGTGCGTGAAAGGGTGTGTAAGTGTGTGTAAGTGTGTGTAAGTGCGTGCAAGTACGTGTAAGTGTGCATAAGTGCGTGTACTTGCGTGTAAGTGTGTGTGAGTGTGTGTAAGTGCGTGTACATTCGCGTAAGTGCGTGTAAGTGCGTGTAAGTGTGGGTAAGTGTGTAAGTGCGTGTAAGTGCGTATTAGTGCGTGTAAGTATGTGTAAGTGCGTGCAAGTTTGTATAAGTGCATGTAAGTTCGTGTAAGTGCGTGTAGGCATGTATAAGTGCGACTTCGTGCATGTAAGTGCGTGTAAGTACGTCTAAGTGTGTGTAAGGGTGTGTAAGTGAGTATAACTGCAGTTTACGTTCGTGTAAGTGCGTGTAAGTACGTCTAAGTGTGTGTAAGGGTGTGTAAGTGAGTATAACTGCAGTTTACGTTCGTGTAAGTGCGTGTAAGTACGTCTAAGTGTGTGTAAGGGTGTGTAAGTGAGTATAACTGCAGTTTACGTTCGTGTAAGTGCGTGTAAGTACGTCTAAGTGTGTGTAAGGGTGTGTAAGTGAGTATAACTGCAGTTTACGTTCGTGTAAGTGCGTGTAAGTACGTCTAAGTGTGTGTAAGTGTGTGTAAGTACGTGTAAGTATGTGTAAGTGCGTGCAAGTTTGTATAAGTGCATGTAAGTTCGTGTAAGTGCGTGTAGGCATGTATAAGTGCGACTTCGTGCATGTAAGTGCGTGTAAGTACGTGTAAGTGCATGTAAGTGCGTATGAGTTCATGTAAGTACGTGTAAGTGCGTATAAGTGCGTGTAAGTGCGTGTAAGTGCGTGTAAGTGCGTGTAAGTACGTGTAAGTGTGTGTAAGTATGTGCTAGTGCATGTAAGTGCATGTAAGTGCGTGTAAGTGCGTATAAGTATGTGTAAGTGCGTATAAGTGTGTGTCAGTGCGTGGTAGTACGTGTAAGTGTGTGTAAGTACGTGTAAGCATGTGTAAGTGCGTGTAAGTACGTGTAAGTACGTGTAAGTGCGTGTATGTGCATGTACCTTTGTGTAAGTGTGTGTAAGTGCGTGTACGTACGTGTACATTTGTATAAGTGTGTGTAAGTGTGTGTTAGTGTGTTTAAGTTTGTGTTAGTGTGTATAAGTGCGTGTAAGTGCGTGTAAGTGTGTGTAAGTGTCTGTAAGTACATGTAAGTTTGTTAAAGTGCGTGTAAGTTCGTGTAAGTGTGTGTAAGTGCGTGCAAGTACATAGAAGTGTGTGTCAGTGTGTGCAAGAGTGTGTAAGTGTGTGTAAGTACGTGTAATTACAAGTAAGTCCGTGTAAGTACGTCTAAGTGTGAGTACATGTGTGAAAGTGTGTGAACGTGAGTATAAGTGCGTGGAAGTGCGTGTAAGTGCGTAAAAGTGCGTATAAGTATGTGTAAGTTTGTGTAAGTGCGTCGTGTAAGTACGTCTAAGTGTGTGTAAGTGTGTGTAAGTGAGTATAACTGCAGTTTACGTTCGTGTAAGTGCGTGTAAGTGCGTATACGTACGTGTAGGCGCGTGTAAGTACATGTAGGTGTGTGTAACTTTGTGTAAGTGCATGTAAGTACGTGTAAGTACATGTAAGTGCGTGTAAGTGCGTGTAAGTGTGTGCAAGTGCATGCAAGTGTGTACAATTGCGTGTAAGTACGTGTAAGAGCGTGTAAGTGTGTGTAAGTGCGTGTAAGTGTGTGTAAGTACTCGTAAGCGTGTATAAGTGCATGTAAGTGTGTGTAAGTGTGTGTAAGTTTGTGTAAGTATGTGTGAGTGCGTGTAAGTGCGTGTATGTACATGTAAGTGCATGTAAGTGCGTGTAAGTGCGTGTAAGTACGTCTAAGTGTGTGTAAATGAGTGTATGTGCGTGTAAGTGCATTTCAGTGCATGCAGGTGCGTGTAAGTACGTGTAAGTTTGTGTAGGTGGGTGTGAGTACGTGTAAGTGCGTGTAAGTAGGTGTAAGTGCGTGTAAGTGCGTGTAAGTGTGTGTCAGTGCGTGTAAGTATGTGTAAGTTGATGAAAGTTTGTTTAAGAGCGTGTAAATGCTTATAAGTGCGTGTACGTGAGTGTAAGTGCGTGTAAATGCGTGTAAACTCGTGTAAGTGCGTGTAAGTGCGTGCAAGTGTGTGTAAGTGCGTGCAAGTGCATGTAAGTGTGTGTAAGTGCGTGTAAGTGCGTGTAAGTGCGTGTAAGTGCGTGTAAGTGAGTGTAAGTGTGTGTAAGTGTGTTTAGGTACGTGTAAGTTCGTGTAAGTGCGTGTAAGTACATGAAAGTGCGTGTAAGTGCGTGTAAGTGCGTGTAAGTGTATGTAAGTGCGTGTAGGTGCTTGTCAGTATGTGTAAGTGTGTGTAAGTGTGTGTAAGTTCGTGTAAGTACGTGTTAGTGTGTGTAAGTACGTGTAAGTATGTGTAAGTGCGTATAATTGCGTGTCAGTGCGTGTAAGTGTGTGTACGTGCGTGTATGTACATATAAGTGCGTGTAAGTATGTGTGAGTACGTGTAAGTACGTGTAAGTGCATGTAAGTGCGTGTAAGTGTATGTAAGTACGTGTAAGTACGTATAAGTGTGTGTAAGTGCGTGTAAGTTTGTGTAAGTGTGTGTAAATGGGTGTAAGTGTGTGTAAGTATGTGTAAGTGCGTGTAAGTGCATGTAAGTACGTGTAAGTTCGTGTAAGTGTATGTAAGTGTGTGTAAGCTTGTGTAAGTGTGTGTAAGTTCGTGTAAGTGCGTGTAAGTGCGTGTAAGTGCGCGTAAGTGTATGTAAGTGCATGTAAATGCGTGTAAGTGCGTGTAAGTGCGTATAAGTATGTGTAAGTGCATGTAAGTATGTGTTAGTGCATATAAGTACATGTAAGTGCATGTAAGTGTGTGTAAGTGTGTGTAGGTGCGTGTAAGTGCGTGTAAGTTGGTGTAACTTTGTGTAAGTACGTGCAAGTGCCTGTAAGTGCGTCTAAGTGTGTGTAAGTGCATGTAAGTGATTGTAAGTATGTGTAAGTGCATGTAAGTACGTGTAAGTGTGCATAAGTGCATGTAAGTATGGTTTATGTGGGTGTAATGTTGTGTAAGTTCGTGTAAATGCGTGTAAGTGTGTGTAAGTGCGTGTAAGTGCGTGTAAGTACGTGTAGGTGCGTGTAAGTGCGTGTAAGTGCGTGTAGGTACGTGTAAGAACGTGTAAGTACGTGTAGGTGCGTGCAAGTGCGTATAAGTGTGTATAAGTGCGTGAAAGTGCGTGTAACTGCGTCTAAGTACGTGTACGTGTGTGGAAGTGTATGTAAGTATATGCAAGTGCGTGTAAGTGCGTGTAAGTACGTGTAAGTGCGTATAAGTACGGTTTAAGTGCGTGTAAGTTTGTATAAGTTTGTTTACGTGCGTGTAAGTGTGTATGAGAGCCTGTAAGTATGTGTAAGTGCGTGTAAGTGCGTGTAGGTATGTGTAAGTGCGTATAGGTACGTGTTTGTGCGTGTAAGTGCGTGTAAGTGCCTGTAAGTGTGTGCAAGTGCATGTAAGTACGTGTAAGTGTGTGTAAGTGTGTGTAAGTGCGTGTAAGTGCGTATAAGTGCGTGTAAGTGCGTGTAAATTTATGTAAGTTTGTGTAAGTACGTGTAAGTGTGTGTACGTGCGTGTAAGTGCATGGAAGTGCATACAAGTGCGTGTAAGTGCTTGTAAGTGCGTGTAAGTGTGTGTAAGTGTGTGTAAGTGTGTATAAGTGCGTGTAAATGCGTGTAAGTGTGTGTAAGTGCATGTAAGCGTGTGTAAGTGCGTGTCAGTTCATGTATGTACATCAAAGTGTGTGTAAGTGTGTGTAAGCATGTGTAAGTGCGTGTAAGTGCGAGTAAGTACGTGTAAGTGCGTGTAAGTGCGTGTAAGTTTGTGTAAGTGTGTGTAAGTGCGTATAAGTGCATGTAAGTGCGTGTAAGTACGTGTAAGTGCGTTTAAGTGCGAGTAAGTATGTGTTACACGCAACCAGTTCGCACCACTCCGCAAGCAGTTCGCACCACTCTGCAACCAGTTCGCACAACTCCGCATTCACTTCGCACCACTCCGCAACCAGTTCGCACCACTCCGCAACCAGTTCGTACCACTCCGCAACCAGTTCGCACCACTCCGCAACCAGTTTCCACCTCTCTGCAACCAATTCGCACCACTCCGCTACCAGTTCGCACCACTCTGTAACCAGTTCGCACCACTCCGCAACCAGTTCGTAGTACTCCGCAACCAGTTCCCACCACTCCGCAACCGGTTCGCACCACTCCGCAACCGGTTCGCACCACTCTGCAACCAGTTCGCACCACTCCGCTACCAGTTCACACCACTCTGTAACCAGTTCGCACCACTCCGCAACCAGTTCGTAGTACTCCGCAACCAGTTCCCACCACTCCGCAACCGGTTCGCACCACTCCGCAACCGGTTCGCACCACTCTGCAACCAGTTCGCACCACTCCGCTACCAGTTCACACCACTCTGTAACCAGTTCGCACCACTCCGCAACCAGTTCGTAGTACTCCGCAACCAGTTCCCACCACTCCGCAACCGGTTCGCACCACTCCGCAACCGGTTCGCACCACTCTGCAACCAGTTCGCACCACTCCGCTACCAGTTCACACCACTCTGTAACCAGTTCGCACCACTCCGCAACCAGTTCGTAGTACTCCGCAACCAGTTCCCACCACTCCGCAACCGGTTCGCACCACTCCGCAACCGGTTCGCACCACTCTGCAACCAGTTCGCACCACTCCGCTACCAGTTCACACCACTCTGTAACCAGTTCGCACCACTCCGCAACCAGTTCGTAGTACTCCGCAACCAGTTCCCACCACTCCGCAACCGGTTCGCACCACTCCGCAACCGGTTCGCACCACTCTGCAACCAGTTCGCACCACTCCGCAACCAGTTCGTACCACAATGCAACCAGTTCGCACCATTCCGCAACCAGTTCGCACCTCTCTGCAACCAATTCGGACCACTCTGCTACCAGTTTGCACCACTTCGCAACCAGTTCGCACCACTCCGCAACCAGTTTGCACCACTCCGCAACCGGTTCGCACCACTCAGCAACCAGTTTGTACCACTCCGCAACCAGTTAACACCAATCCACAACTTGTTTGTACCACTCCGTAACCAGTTCACACCACTCCGCAACCAGTTCGCACCACGCTGCGACCTGTTCGCACCACTCTGCGACCAGTTCGCACCACTCCGTAACCAGTTTGCAGCAATCCGCAACCAGTTCGCACCACTCCGCAACCAGTTCACACCACTCCACAACCAGTTTGCACCGCTCCGCAACCCGTTCGCACCACTCTGCAACCCGTTTGCACCACTCCGCAACCAGTTCGCACCACTCCGCAGCCACTTCGGACCACTTCGCAACCAGTTCGCACCACTCCGAAACCAGTTCGCATCACTCCGCAACCAGTTCGCACCACTCCGCAACCAGTTTGCACCACCCCGCAACCAGTTCTCACCACTCCGCAACCAGTTCGCACCACTCTGCAACCAGTTCGCACCACTCCGCGACCAGTTCGCACCACTCTGCAACCAGTTCGCAGCACTCCGCAACCAGCTCGCACCACTCCGCAACCAGCTCGCACCACTCTGCAACCAGTTTGCACCACTCTGCAACCAGTTCGCACCACTCCGCGACCAGTTCGCACCACTCTGCAACCAGTTCGCAGCACTCCGCAACCAGCTCGCACCACTCCGCAACCAGCTCGCACCACTCTGCAACCAGTTTGCACCACTCTGCAACCAGTTCGCACCACTCCGCGACCAGTTCGCACCACTCTGCAACCAGTTCGCAGCACTCCGCAACCAGCTCGCACCACTCCGCAACCAGCTCGCACCACTCTGCAACCAGTTTGCACCACTCTGCAACCAGTTCGCACCACTCCGCGACCAGTTCGCACCACTCTGCAACCAGTTCGCAGCACTCCGCAACCAGCTCGCACCACTCCGCAACCAGCTCGCACCACTCTGCAACCAGTTTGCACCACTCTGCAACCAGTTCGCACCACTCCGCGACCAGTTCGCACCACTCTGCAACCAGTTCGCAGCACTCCGCAACCAGCTCGCACCACTCCGCAACCAGCTCGCACCACTCTGCAACCAGTTTGCACCACTCTGCAACCAGTTCGCACCACTCCGCGACCAGTTCGCACCACTCTGCAACCAGTTCGCAGCACTCCGCAACCAGCTCGCACCACTCCGCAACCAGCTCGCACCACTCTGCAACCAGTTTGCACCACTCCGCAACCAGTTTGTACCACTCCGCAACCAGTTCGCACCACTCCGCAACCAGTTTGCACCATTATGCAACTACTTTGCACCACTCCGCAACCACTTCGCACCAATCCGCAACCAGTTTGCACCACTCTGCAACCAGTTCGCACCACTCCGCAACCATTTCGCACCACGACGCAACCAGCTTGCACCACTCCGCAACCAGTTTGCACCAGTCCGCAACCAGTTTGCACCACTCCGCAACCAGTTCAGACCACTCCGCGAGAGGTTCAGACCACTCTGCAACCAGTTTGCACCACTCCGCAACAAGTTTGTAGCACTGCGCAACCAGTTTGCACCACTCCTGAACAAGTTCTCACCACCCAGCAACCAGTTCGCACCAATCCGCAACCAGTTCGCACCACTCCGCAACCAGTTCGCACCACGCCTCAACCAGTTCGCACCTTACTGCAACCAGTTGGCACCACTCCGCAGCCGGTTCGCACCACTCCGCAACCGGTTCGCACCACTCTGCAACCAGTTCGCACCACTCTGCAACCAGTTCGCACCACTCTGCAACCAGTTCGCACCACTCTGCAACCAGTTCGCACCACTCTGCAACCAGTTTGCACCACTCCGCAACCAGTTTGCACCGCTACGCAACCAGTTTGCACCACTCCGCTACCAAGTCGCACCACTCCGCAACCAGTTTGCACCACTCCGCAACCAGTTTGCACCACTCCGCAACCAGTTGGCGCCACTCCGCAACTAGTTCGCACCACTCCGTAACCAGTTCGCACCACTCCGCAACCAGTTCGCACCACTCCGCAACCGGTTCGCACCACTTCTCAGCCAGTTCGCACCACTCCGCAACCAGTTCTTTATACCTGCAAGGTCATGCATATTAGATGTGCACTGTGATTGGGCACTATGAATGTGGCTGACTCGTGTTACGATGCGTAGAAGTTAAAGTCACTTGGTAAACTTTGTGGTCATGGTCAGTGGCACATGCCAGCTTTGTCAAGGCATTGCGAACAATAGCCGTGCCAAGCCACCGGTATTTTACCTTGTGTATACCTGTAAGATCATGCATATTAGATGTGCACTGTGATTGGGCACTCTGACCGTGGCTGACTTGTGTTACGATTCGTAGAAGTTAAAGTCACATGGTAAACTTTGTGGTCATGGTCAGTGGCACAGGCCAGTTTGTCAAGGCATTGCGCACAGTAGTCACACCAAGGCACAGGTGTTTTACCTTGTTTGCACCTGCAAGATCGTGCTTAATACATCTGCACTGTGGTTGGACACTCTGACCGTGGCTGATTCGTGTTATGATCAATAGACGTAAACGTCACTTGGTAAACATTGCGGTCATGGTCAGTGGCACATTCCAATTTATCAAGGCATTGCGCACAATAGAGACACCGAGCCACCAGTATTCTACCTTGCCTATACATATGAGGTCATGCCCAGTATATCTACACTGTGATTGGACACTCTGACCGTGGCTGACTCGTGTTATAATTCATAGCCGTTTAATGTACTTGGTAAATTTTGTGGTCATGGTCAGTGGCACATGCCAACTTTCTCAAGGCATTGCGCACAATAGCCGTGCCAAGCCACCAGTTTTTTACCTTGTTTATACCAGCAAAGTCATGCATATTAGATGTGTACTATGATTGGGGACTCTGACTGTGGCTGACTCGTGTTACGATTCGTAGAAGTTAAAGTCACATGGTAAACTTTGTGATCATGGTCAGTGGCACATGCCAATCTTGTCAAGGCGTTGCGCACAATAGCCACACCGAGCCACCAGTATTCTACCTTGTTTGCACCTTCAAGATCATGCCTAGTACATCTGCACTGTGATTGGACACTCTGACCGTAGGTGACGCGTGTTATGATTCATAGCCTTTTAAGGTACTTGGTAAACAGTGTTGTCATGCTCAGTGGCACATGCCAACTTTGTCAAGGTATTGCACACAAAAGCCGTGCCAAGCCACCGGTTTTTTACCTTCTTTAGACCTGCACAATCATGCATACTAGATGTGCATTGTGATTGTGCACTCTGAATGTGGCTGACTCGTGTTACGATTCGTAGAAGTTAAAGTCACTTGGTAAACTTTGTGGTCATGGTCAGTGGCACATGCCAACTTTGTCAAGGCATTGCGCACAATAGCCGTGCCAAGCCACCCAATTTTTACCTTGCTTATACCAGCAAGGTCATGCATATTACATGTGTACTATGATTGGGCACTCAGACCGTGGCTGACTCGTGTTACGATTCATAGAAGTTAAAGTCACTTGGTAAACTTTGTGATCATGGTCAGTGGCACATGCCAACTTTGTCAATGCATTGCGCACAATAGCCACAGCGAGGCACCAGTATTCTACCGTTTTTGCACCTTCAAGATCATGCCTAGTACATCTGCAATGTGACTGGACACTCTGACCGTGGGTGACGTGTGTTGTGATTCATAGCCGTTTAAGGTACTTGGTAAACAGTGTGGTGATGGTCAGTGGCACATGCCAACCTTGTCAAGGCATTGCGCACAATAGCCGTGCCAAGCCAATGGTTTTTTACCTTCTTTATACCTGCAAGGTCATGCATATTAGATGTGCCTGTGATTGAGCACGCTGAATGTGGCTGACTCGTGTTACGATTCGTAGAAGTTAAAGTCACTTGGTAAACTTTGTGGTCATGTTCAGTGGTACATGCCAACTTTGTCAATGCATTGCGCACAATAGCCATTCCGAGCCACCGGTGTTCTACCTTGTTTGAACCTTCAAGATAATGCCTAGTACATGTGCAATAGGATTGGACACTCTGACCGTGGCTGACTTGTGTTATGATCAATAGATGTAAAAGTCACTTGGATACATTTATGGTCATGGTCAGTGGCACATGCAAACTTTGCCAATGCATTGCGCACAATGGCCACACCGAGGCACCAGTATTCTACCTTGTTCATACCTGCAAGGTCATGCCCAGTATATCTTCACTGTGAATGGACACTCTGCCCGTGGCAGACTCGTGTTATGATTCATAGCCGTTTCAGTTACTTGGTAAACTTTGTGGTCATGGTAAGTGGCACATGCCAACTTGGTCAAGGCATTGCGCACAAAAGCTGTGTCAAGCCACCGGATTTTTACCTTGTTGATACCTGTAAGGTCATGCCTAGTACATCTGAACTGTGATTGGGCCCTCTGACTTTGGCTGACTCGTGTTACAATACGTAGAAGTTAAAGTCACTGTGTGAACTTTGTGCTCGTGGTCAGTGTCACATGCCAACCTTGTCAAGGCATTGCGCACAATAGCCACACCGAGCCATCAGTATTCTACCTTGTTTGCTCCTACAAGATCCTGCCTAGTGCATCTGCACTATGATTGGGCAATCTGACCGTGGCTGACTCGTGTTGTGATCAATAGAAGTAAAACTCACTTCCATACATTTGTCGTCGTGGTCAGTGGCACATGCCAACTTTGTCAAGCCATTGCGTACAATAGCCACACCGAGCCACCTGTATTATAGCTTACACGTGCAAGATCATGCCCAGTATATCTGCAATGTGATTGAACACTCTGACCATGCCTGACTCATCTTATGATTCATAGCCGTTTAAGGTACTTGGTAAACTTTGTGGTCATTGTCAGTGGCACATGCCAACTTTGTCAAGGCATTGCGCACAATAGCCGTGCCAAGCCACTGGTTTTTTTAACTGGTTTATACTTGCCAGGTTATGCATATTAGATGTGCACTGTGATTGGGCACTCTGACCGTGGCTGACTCGTGTAACGATTCGTAGAAGTTAAATTCACTTGGTAAACCTTGTGGTCATGGTCAGTGGCACATGCCAACTTTGTCAAGGCATTGCGCACACCAGCCACACCGAGCAACCTGTATTCTATCTTGTTTGCACCTGTAAGGTCATGCTTAGTACATCTGCACTGTGATTGGACACTCTAACCGTGGCTGACTCATGTTATGATCAATAAAAGTAAAAGTCACTTGGATACACTTGTGGTCATGGTCAGTGGCACATGCCAACTTTGTCAATGCATTGCACACAATAGCCATACCGAGCGACCGGTATTCTACCTTGTGTATGCCTGTTAGGTCATACCCAGTATATCTGTACTGAGATTAGACACTCTGACCGTGGCTGACTCATGTTATGATTCATAGCCGTTTAAGGTACTTGGTAAGCTTTGTGATCATGGTCAGTGGCACATGCCAACTCTGTCAAGGCATTGCGCACAATAGTCATACCAAGCCACCGGTCTTTTACCTTGTTTATACCTGAAAGGTAATGCATATTCGATGTTCAATGT
The DNA here is from genome assembly GCA_023375785.1 of Penium margaritaceum. Classification (NCBI taxonomy): domain Eukaryota; kingdom Viridiplantae; phylum Streptophyta; class Zygnematophyceae; order Desmidiales; family Peniaceae; genus Penium; species Penium margaritaceum. Next base: position 202,048 of record SZWC01000797.1, on the reverse strand, counting down.
GATTAGGCACTTTGAATGTGGCTGACCCGTGTTTCGATTCGTAGAAGTTCAAGTCACTTGGTAAACATTGTGGTCATGAAAATTGGCACATGCCAACTTTGTCAAGGATTGCGCACAATACCCGTGCCAAGCCACCGGTTTTTTACCTTGTTTATAGCTGCACGGTCATGCATGTTAGATGTGCACTGTGATTGGGCACTCTGACCATGGCTGACTTGTGTTACGATTCGTAGAAGTTAAAGTCACTTGGTAAACTTTGTGGTCGTGGTAAGTGGCACATGCCAACTTTGTCAAGGCATTGCGCACAATAGCCACATCAAGCCACATGTGTTTTACTTTGTTTGCATCTGCAAGATCATGCATAGTACATCTGCACTGTGATTGGACACTCTGACCGTGGCTGACTCGTGTTATGATCAATAGACGTAAACGTCACTTGGATACAGATATGGTCATGGTCAGTGGCACATGCCAACTTTGTCAAGGCATTGCCCACAATAGCCACACCGAGCCATCAGTATTCTACCTTGTTTATTCCTGTAAGGTCATGTCCAGTATCTCTGCACTGTGATTGGACACTCTGACCGTGGCTGACTCGTGTTACAATTCGTAGCCGTTTAATGTACTTGGTAAACTTTGTGGTCATGGTCAGTGGCACATGCCAACTTTGTCAAGGCATTGCACACAATAGCCGTGCCAAGCCACCGGTTTTTTACCTTCTTAACACGTGCAAAGTCATGCATTTTACATGTGCCTTGCGATTGGGCACTCCAAATGTGGCTGTCTCGTGTTACAATTCGTAGAAGTTAACGTCACTTGGTAAACGTTGTGGTCATGGTCAGTGGCACATGCCAACTTTGTCAAGGCATTGCGCATTATAGCCGTGCCAAGCCACTGGTTTTTTACCTTGTGTATACCTGCAAGGTCATGCATATTAGATGTGCACTGTGATTGGGCACTTTGACTGTGGCTGACTTGTGTTACGACTCGTAGACGTTGTGGTCATGGTCAGTGGCACATGCCAATTTGTTTAGGCAGTGCGCACCATAGCCACACCAAGCAACCGGTATTAGACATTGTTGTACCTTTAGGATCATGCCTCGTACATCTGCACTCTGGTTGGACACTATGACCGTGGGTGACGCGTGTTATGATTCGTAGCCATTTAAGGTACTTGGTAAACAGTGTGGTCATGGTGAGAGACACATGCCAAATTGGTCAAGGCATTGCGCACAATAGCCGTGCCAAGCCACGAGTTTTTTACCTTCTATATGCCTGCAAGGTCATGCATATTAGATGTGCACTGTGATTGGGCACTTTGACTGTGGCTGACTTGTGTTACGACTCGTAGACGTTGTGGTCATGGTCAGTGGCACATGCCAATTTGTTTAGGCAGTGCGCACCATAGCCACACCAAGCAACCGGTATTAGACATTGTTGTACCTTTAGGATCATGCCTCGTACATCTGCACTCTGGTTGGACACTATGACCGTGGGTGACGCGTGTTATGATTCGTAGCCATTTAAGGTACTTGGTAAACAGTGTGGTCATGGTGAGAGACACATGCCAAATTGGTCAAGGCATTGCGCACAATAGCCGTGCCAAGCCACGAGTTTTTTACCTTCTATATGCCTGCAAGGTCATGCATATTAGATGTGCACTGTGATTGGGCACTTTGACTGTGGCTGACTTGTGTTACGACTCGTAGACGTTGTGGTCATGGTCAGTGGCACATGCCAATTTGTTTAGGCAGTGCGCACCATAGCCACACCAAGCAACCGGTATTAGACATTGTTGTACCTTTAGGATCATGCCTCGTACATCTGCACTCTGGTTGGACACTATGACCGTGGGTGACGCGTGTTATGATTCGTAGCCATTTAAGGTACTTGGTAAACAGTGTGGTCATGGTGAGAGACACATGCCAAATTGGTCAAGGCATTGCGCACAATAGCCGTGCCAAGCCACGAGTTTTTTACCTTCTATATGCCTGCAAGGTCATGCATATTAGATGTGCACTGTGATTGGGCACTTTGACTGTGGCTGACTTGTGTTACGACTCGTAGACGTTGTGGTCATGGTCAGTGGCACATGCCAACTTTGTCAAGGCATTGCGCATTATAGCCGTGCCAAGCCATCGGTTTTTTACCTTGTGTATACCTGCAAGGTCATGCATATCAGATGTGCACTATGATTGGGCACTCTGAATGTGGCTGACTCGTGTTACGATTCGTAGAAGTTAAAGTCACTTGGTAAACTTTGTAGTCATGGTCAGTGGCACATGCTAACTTTGTCAAGGCATTGCGCACAATAGCCGTGCCAAGCCACCGGTTTTTTTCCTTGTTTGTACCTGCACAATCATGCCTAAAACATCTGCAGTGTGATTGGACACTCTGACCATGGCTGACCCGTGTTATGATCAGTAGACGTAAGCGTCACTTGGATACATTTGTGGTCATGGTCAGTGGCACATGCAAACTTTGTCAAGGCATTGCGCACAATAGCCACACCGAGCCACCAGTATTCTACCTTGTTTAAACCTGTAAGGTCATGCCCAGTATATCTGCACTGTGATTTGACACTCTGATCGTGGCTGACTCATGTAAGAATTCATAGCCGTTTAACGTACTTGGTAAACTTTGTGGTCATGGTCAATCGCCCGTGCCGACTTTGTCAAGGCATTGCGCACAATAGCTGTGCCAAGCCACCGGTATTTCACCTTTTTATACCAGGAAGGTCATGCATATCAGATGTGCACTATGATTGGGCACTCTGACAGTGTCTGACTCGTGTTACGATTTGTAGAAGCTAGTCACTTGGTAAACTTTGTGATCATGGTCAGTGGCACATGCCAACTCTGTCAAGGCATTGCCCACAATAGCCACACCGAGCCACCCGTTTTCTACCTTGTTTGCACCTGCAAGATCATGCCTAGTACATGTGCACTGTGATTGGACACTCTGATCTTAGGTGACGCGTGTTATGATTCATAGCTGTTTAAGGTAATTGGTAAAGAGCCTGGTCATGGTCAGTGGCACATGCCAACTTTGTCAAGGCATTGCGTACAATAGCCGTGTCAAGCCACCGGTATTTTACCTTGTTTATACCTACAATGTCATGCATATTAGATGTGCACTGTGATTGGGCACTTTGACTGTGGCTGACTTGTGTTACGACTCGTAGACGTTGTGGTCATGGTCAGTGGCACATGCCAACATTGTCAAGTCATTGCGCACAATAGCCACAGAAAGACACCAGTATCCTACCTTGTTTGTACCTGCAAGATCATGCCTAGTACATCTGCACTGTGATTGGACACTCTGACCGTAGCTGACTCGTGTTATGATCAATAGAAGTAAAAGTCACTTTGATACATTTGTGGTCATGGTCAGTGGCACATGCTAACTTTGTCAGGGCATTGCGCACAATAGCCACACTGATCCACCAGTATTCTACCTTGTTTATACCTGCAAGGTCATGCCTAGTACATCTGCACTGTCATTGGACACTCTGACTGAGGCTGACTCGTGTTATGAGTCATAGCCGTTTAAAGTTTTTGTAAACTTTGTGGACATGGTCAGTGGCACATACCAACTTTGTGAAGGCATTGCGCACAATAGTCGTGCCAAGCCACCAGTTTTTTACTTTGTTTATACCTGCAAGGTCATGCCTAGCGCATCTAAACTTTAATTGGGCACTCTGACTGTGGCTGACTTATGTTACGATTCGTAGATGTTAAAGTCACCTGGTAAACTTTGTTGTCATGGTCAGTGGCACGTGCAAACTTTGTCAAGGCATTGCGCACAATAGCCGTGCCAAGCCACCGGTTTTTAAACTTGTTTATACCTGCCAGGTCATGCATATTAGATGTGCACTGTGATTGGGCACTCTGACCGTGGCTGACTTGTGTTACGATTTGAAGAAGTTAAAGTCACTTGGTAAACTTTATGGTCATGGTCAGTGGCACATGCAAACTTTGTCAAGGCATTGCGCACAATAGCCACACCGAGACACCACTATTCTATATTGTTTACACCTGCAAGATCCTGCATAGTATATCTGCACTCTGATTGGACACCCTGACCGTGGCTGACTCATGTTATGATCAATAAAAGTAAACGTCACTTGGATACACTTGTGGTCATGGTCAGTGGCACATGCCAACTTTGTCAAGGCATTGCACACAATAGCCACACCGAGCCACCAGTATTTTACCTTGATTATACCTGTAAGGTCATGCCCAGTATATCTGTACTGAGATTAGACACTCTGACCGTGGCTGACACGTGTTATGATTCCTAGCCGTTTAAGGTACTTGGTAAACGTTGTGGTCATGGTCAGTGGCACATGCCAATTTTTTCAGGCATTGCGCACAATAGCCGTGCCAAGCCACCAGTTTTTTACCTTGTTTATACTTGCAAGGTCATGCATATTAGATTTGTACTATGATTGGGCACTCTGACCGTGGCTGACTCGTGTTGCGATTCGTAGAAGTTAAAGTCACTTGGTAAACTTTGTGATCATGGTTAGTGGCACATGCCAATTTTGTCATAGCATTGCGCATAATAACCACACCAAGCCACTGGTTTTCTACCTTGTTTGCACCTTCAAGATCATGCCTTGTACATCTGCACTGTGATTGGACACTCTGACCGTGGGTGACGCGTGTTATGATTCATAGCCGTTTAAGGTACTTGGTAAACAGTGTGGTCATGGTCAGTGGCACATGCCAACTTTGTCAAGGCATTGCGCACAATAGCGGTGCCAAGCCACCGGTTTTTTACCTTCTTTATACCCGCAAGATAATGCATATTAGATGTGCACTGTGATTGGGCACTCTGAATGTGGCTGACTTGTGTTACGATTCGTAGAAGTTAAAGTCACTTGGTAAACTTTGTGGTCATGGTCAGTGGCACATGCCAACTTTGTCAAGGTATTGCGCACTATAGCCGTCCCAAGCCACCGGTTTTTTACCTTGTGTATACCTGCAAGGTCATGCATATTAGATGTGCACTGTGATTGGGCACTCTGACCGTGGCTGACTTGTGTTACGATTCATAGAAGTTAAAGCTACTTGGTAAACGTTGTGGTCATGGTCAGTGGCACATGCCAATTTGCCAAGGCATTGCGCACAGTAGCCACACTGAGCCTCCAGTATTCTACCTTGTTCATACCTATAAGGTCATGCCCAGTTTATCTGTACTGTGATTGGACACTCTGACAGTGGCTGACTCGTGTAATAATTCATAGCCGTTTAATGTAATTGGTAAAATTTGTGGTCATGGTCAGTGGCACATGCCAACTTTGTCAAGGCATTGCGCACAATAGCCATGCCAAGCCAACGGTTTTTTACCTTTTTTATACCAGCAAGGTCATGCATATTAGATGTGTACTATGACTGGGTACTCTGACCGTGGCTGACTCGTCTTACGATTCGTAGAAGTTCAAGTCACTTGGTAAATTTTGTGATCATGGTCAGTGGGACATGCCTACTTTGTCAAGGCATTGCGCACAATAACCACACTGAGCCACCAGTATTCTACCTTGTTTGCACTTTCAAGATCATGCCTATTACATCTGCACTGTGATTGGACACTCTGACCGTGGGTGACGCGTGTTATGATTCGTAGCCGTTCAAGGTACTTGGCTAACAGTGTGGTCATGGTCAGAGGCACATGCCAACTTTGTCAAGGCATTGCGCACAATAGCCGTGCCAAGCCACCAGTTTCTTCCCTTCTTTATACCTGCAAGATCATGCATATTAGATGTGCACTGTGATTGGACACTCTGAATGTGGCTGACTCGTGTTACAATTCGTAGACGTTAAAGTCACTTGGTAGACTTTGTGGTCATAGTCAGTGGCACATGCCAACTTTGTCAAGGCATTGCGCACAATATCCGTGCCAAACCACCGGTTTTTAACCTTGTTTATACCTGCAAGGTCATGCATGTTAGATGTGCACTGTGATTGGGCACTGTGACCATGGCTGACTCGTGTTACGATTCGTAGAAGTTAAAGTCACTTGGTAAGCTTTGTGGTCATGGTCAGTGGCACATGCCAACTTTGTCAAGGCATTGCGCACA
>SZWC01000797.1:165434-190796 GCA_023375785.1 Penium margaritaceum | reverse complement strand
ACTTTGTCAAGGCATTGCGCACAATAGCCGGGCCAAGCCACCAGTTTTGAAGCTTGTTTACACCTGCAAGGTAATGCATATTAGATGTGCCTTGTGATTGGGCACTCTGATCGTGGCTGACTCGTGTTACGATTCGTAGCAGTTAAAGTCACCTGGTAAACTTTGTGGTCATGGTCAGTGGCACATGCCAATTTTGTCAACGCATTGCGCACAATAGCCGTGCCAAGCCACCGGTTTTTTACCTTGTTTATACCTGCAAGGTCATGCATGTTACATGTGCACTGTGCTTGGGCACTCTGACCGTGGCTGACTCGTGTTCTGATTCGTACAAGTTAAAGCACTTTGGTAAACTATGTGGTCATGGTCAGTGGCACATGCCAACTTTGTCAAGGCATTGCCAAAATAGCCACACCAAGCCACCGGTGTTTTACCTTGTTTGTACCTGGAATATCATGCTTAATACATCTGCACTGTGATTGGACACTCTCACCGTGGCTGACTCGTGTTATGATGAATATACGTTAACGTCACTTGGATACATTTGTGGTCATGGTCACTGGCACATGCCAACTTTGTCAAGGCATTGCACACAATAGCCATACCCATCCACCGTGATTCTACCTTGTTCATACCTGCAAGGTCATGCCCATTATATCTGCACTATGATTGGACACTCTGACTGTGGCTGACTTGTGTTATGATTCATAGCCGTTTAATGTACTTGGTAATCTTTGTGGTCATGGTCAGTGGCACATGCCAACTTTGTCAAGGCATTGCGCACAATAGCCGTGCCAAGCCACCGGGTTTTTACCTTGTTTATACCTGTAAGGTCATGCATATTAGATGTGCGTTCTGATTGGGCACTCTGACCGTGGCTGACTCGTGTTATGATTCATAGAAGTCAAAGTCATTTGGATTGTTGTCATGTTCAGTGGCACATGCCAACTTTGTCAAGGCATTACGCACAATAGCCACACCGAGCCACCAGTATTCTACCTTTTTTGCACCTGCAGGATCATGCCTAGTACATCTGCACTGTAATTGGACACTCTGACCGTGGCTGACTCGTATTATGATCAATAGAAGTAAAAGTCACTTGGATACATTTGTGGTCATGGTCAGTGGCACATGCCAACTTTGTCAAGGCATTGCGCACAATAGCCACACCGAGCCACCAGCATTCTACCGTGTTTTATACCTGCAAGGTCATGTCCATTATATCTGCACTGTGATAGGACACTCTGCCTGTGGCTGACTCGTGTGATGATTCATAGCCGTATATAGGTATTTGGTAAACTTTGTGGTCATGGTCAGTGGCACATGTCAACTTTGTCAAGGCATTGTGCACAATAGCCGTGCCAAGTCACCGGTTTTTTACCTTGTTTATATGTGCAAGGTCATGCATATTAGATGTACATGGTGATTGGACACTCTGACCGTGGCTGACTCGTGTTATGATCAATAGAAGTAAAAGTCACTTACATACATTTGTGGTCATGGTCAGTGGCACATGCCTACTTTGTCAAAGCATAGCGTAAAATAGCCACATCGAGCCACCAGTATTCTACCTTGTTTTTAGCTGCAACATCATACCTAATACATCTGTATTGTGATTGGACACTGTGACCGTGGGTGACTCGTGTTATGATCAATAGAAGTAAAGGTCACTTGGATACATTTGTGGTCATGGTCACTGGCACATGCCAACGTTGTCAAGGAGATGCGCACAATAGCCATACCGAGCCACCAGTATTCTATCTTGTTTATACATGCAAGGTCATGCCTAGTATATCTGCATTGTGATTGGACACTCTGACTGTGGCTGAATTGTGTTATGATTCATAGCCGTTTAATGTACTTGGTAAACTTTGTGGTCATGGTCAGTGGCACATGCCAACTTTCTCAAGGCATTACGCACAATAGCCGTGCCATGCCACGAGTTTCTTACCTTGTTTTTATCTACAAGGTTATGCATACTAGATGTGCGTTTTGAGTGGGCACTCTGACCGTGGCTGACTCGTGTTATGATTCGTAGAAGTCAAAGTCACTTGGTAAACTTTGTCGTCATGGTCAGTGGCACATGCCAACTTTGTCAAGGCATTGCACACAATGGCCACACCGAGCCACCAGTATTATACCTTGTTTGCACCTGCAAGATCATGCCTAGTAAATCTGCATTGTGATTGGATACTCTGACCGTGGCTGACTCGTGTTGTGATCAATAGAAGTAAAAGTCACTTGGATACATTTGTGGTCATGGTCAGTGGCACATGCGAACGTTGTCAGGGCATTGCACACAATAGCCACGTCAGAAAATACAAGGACTCTGACAAAGGTCACTCCTAAAGAAAATACTGAACTCTCAATAAGGGTTCATGTCCTCACCTGAATCACCTTGGCAATGGTCTCTCGGTCGACCTAACCGTTAGACCCGACAGTCCAAGTCATCCCATAACAAACTGACATCTGTCATCCGCGTCCGGCTAGCAGAAAGAAGCCGTTGCTACTTTGTCCTGTTCTGTCCTTTTTATACCGAGGACGTTCATTCCCTTGAGTTAACTAGAACAGCTCTGCTCATCCAGTTCCCATTTGGTTCCGCGGCTTCGCCGCCGTGTCTTTGCTCTGCTCGCTCCTCGCATTCTTTGTCATTGCCAGCACCTCTCAACGCTTCGCTCCGTCACGCTCGCTCCTTCGCTCAGCTCTCATACTTCGCCAACCATCACTCATCTCGCCAGCACTCTTTCTCACATCAACCGTCTACCTCAGCTATCTCGCCTCCCAGCTTCTATCAGCTTCCGTGACTAACTCCTCGGACCGTCCTTGCCTACGTCACTCCACTGACATATACTTGCGTGTTCTGACGCTTCTGCCTGCTTTTGCCACTGATTTTCTCGTGTCTCCACTCTTCTGACATGGTATCATAGCACCAGGCAACATCACCTGGTGCCCCGTAACTACGTCATCACTCTGCCGCCATCTTCCCGCCATCGCTTTCTCCTGCAATCCTCTGCCGCCGCTATCATCGTCTCGCGCCGCGTCGCTTCGCCAGCAGCTGACATCAGCAGTTGTGCCTGACAAGTTCTCTGCGCTGAAGAAACGCCTTGTCATCCGAAGGAAGCCCTGCGCCCATCTCTGCGCCCGTGGCCAACAACCGGTGACCTGTCGCCCACATCAGGCGCAAGCAACTCTCGAGCGGCCGTCTGCCATCTGCTACCCGCTGCCCCTCATCTGCCTTCGCCTGCATTTCCTCCTCCTTCATCCCGCCTCATCAGCTTCATCTGCTCCTTCCTCACCGTAATCCTCAGCCCGCCCTCGTCCATCATCTCGAGCCACCCTCTCACATCGCCACCTCATCTTGTCAACAGCTACAGGCAAAACTGCCGCCGTCAGGATATCGGACACCACCAGTCTTCCTGCTCCCACTTCCGAGCCAACTAGGGAACAAGTCGTCACTCTCCTGACATCAGCGGTCCAGTGGACCTCCCCGCTGCGTGACTCCCTCTGCTGCAACCAACCTCCTCTAGCGAACAGGATATCGGACACCACCACTCTTCTTGCTCCCATTTCCGAGCCAACTAGGGAACAAGCCGTCACTCTCTTGAACGCAAGAAGAAGTGGTTGTGATCTCTCTGCTGCGTCGCCTCTCACCACGCTTCCCTCCGCTCGCATCGCTCCCTATCCCTCTTCTCCTTCATCATCATCAGCCTTCGGTCTTCATCTTCATTTGCCTCCATCACTCCTCCTCGCTCCAGCCTCCTCAGCTTCATCAGACGTCCGTCTCTTGCCTCGTCTTCATCTCTCCGTCATCAGCATTCTCCGCGCCGCCTTCGCATCCATCATCGTCATCAACAGCATCCCTTCGGGCACGTGGTTTCATCCCTGCGCGCACTCATCAATCAATCGATTCCTTAGCTTCCGCATCGCTTCCAGCTCAGCACAATGATCCGCCCGGTCGCATTGCCTTTTTCTGCGACGACCTGCGCCCACGCCAAAACTTCCTTCTGCGCACGTGGTTCCGCCCCTGCACCCACTCATCAATCAATCGCTTCCTCCGCTTCCGCAATCGCTTCCAGCTCGGCACAAGGATCCACCCGGTCGCATCGTCTTTTTTTGCGACGACCTGCACCCACACCAAAACCTCCTTCAAGCGCACGCGACTCGCCCCTGCGCTCACTCAGCCATCATTATCAGCCTCCACTTTCATCATCAGCAATCATCAACATCTGTGATCGGCATAAAGATCTGCATGAGCTAGCTGCCCACTTCCGTAGCAGTCTGCACCCACGCCGGCAGGAGATTTCTCGCGGCGCATCGGCATCTGCCTTTTCCTTGCCGCATCCTACTCCCTTACTTAAATCACGCACGAGGTCTTGTCCCTGCGCCCACTCCATCATCCATTGTTCCTCTGCCATTTTCTGCTTCCTCTTCGCTCGGCACAAGGATCCGCCCGGTCACATCGCCTATTCCGCGACAACCTGCGTCGACACCGAAAACATCTGTCGTGCACGCGGTTTCACCCCTGCACTCACATATACTATGCATGATCTTGCAAATACAAACAAGGTAGAGTACCTGTGGCTCGGCATGGCTATTGTGCGCAATGCCTTGACAAAGTTGGCATGTGCCATTGACCATGACCACAATGTTTACCAAGTGGCTTTAACATATACGAATCGTAACACGAGTCAGCCATAGTCAGAGTACCCAATCAAAGTTCAGATTTACGAGGCAAGACCTTGCAAGTATAAACAAGTTCAAACACCAGTGGCTTTGCACGGCAACTGTGCACAATGCCTTGACAAAGTTGGCCTGTGCCATTGACCATTACCACAAAGTCTACCAAGTACCTTAAACGGCTATGAATCTTAACACGAGTCAGCCACGGTCAGAGTGTCCAATCACAGTGCAGATATACTGGGCATAACCTTGCAGGTACAAACAAGGTAGAATACAGGTGGCTCAGTGTGACTATTGTGCGCAATGCCTTGACTATGTTGGCATGTGCCACTGACCATGACCACATAGTTTAACATGTGACTTTAACTTCTAGAAATTGTAACCCGAGTCAGCCACGTTCAGAGTGCCCAATGACATTGCACGTCTAATATGCATGACCTTGCAGGTATAAACAAGGTTAAGAACTGGTGGCTTGGCACGGCTATTGTATGCAATGCCTTGACAAAGTTGGCATATGCCACTGACCATGACCAGAAAGTTTACCAAGTACCTTAAACGGCTATGAATCATAACACGAGTCAGCCACAGTCAGAGTGTCCAATCACAGTGCAGATATACTGAGCATGACCTTGCAGGTATGAAAAAGGTAGAATATTGGTGGCTCGGTATGGCTATTGTGCGCAATGCCTTGACAAAGTTGGCATGTGCCACTGACCATGACCACAGTGTTTACCAAGTGACTTTAACTTCTACGAATTGTAACACAAGTCAGCTACAGTCAGAGTGCCCAATGACATTGCACATCTAATATGCATGATCTTACAGGTATAAACAAGGTAAACAACCGGCGGCTTTGCAGGGCTATTGTATGCAATGCCTTTACAAAGTTGGCATGTGTCACTGACGATGACCACACAGTTTACCAAGTACCTTAAACAGCTATGAATCATAACACGAGTCAGCCACGGTCAGAGTGTCCAATCACTGTGCAGATATACAGGGAATGACCTTGCAGGTATAAACAAGGTAGAATACTGCTGGCTTGGGGTGGTTATTGTGCGCAATGCCTTGACAAAGTTGGCATGTGCCACTGACCATGACCACAAATGCATCCAATTGAAATTTACTTCTATTGATCATAACACGAGTCAGCCACGGTCAGAGTGTCCAATCACAATTCAGATGTACTGGGCAGGGTTGTGAAGGTTCAAATAAGGTATAATACTGGTGGCTTGGTGTGGCTATTGTGCGGAATGCATTGACAAAGCTGGCATGTGCCACTTACCATAACCACAAAGTTCACCAAGTTACTTAAACTTCTATGAATTGTAACACGAGTCAGCCATGGTCTGAGTGCCCAATCAAAGCGCAATTCTAGTATGTATGACATTGTAGGTCTAAACAAGGTAGAATACTGGTGGCTCGGTGTGGCTATTGTGCGCAATGCCTTGACAAAGGTGGCATGTGCCATTGACCATGACCACAAAGTTTACCAAGTACCTTAAACGGCTACGAATCATAACACGAGTCAGCCACGGTCAGAGTGTCCAATCACAGTGCAGATATACTGGGCATGACCTTTCAGGTATAAACAAGATGGAATACTGGTGGCTCGGTGTGGCTATTGTGCGCAATGCCTTGACAAAGTTGGCATGTGCCACTGACCATGACAACAAAGTTTACCAAGTACCTTAAACAGCTACGAGTCATAACACGAGTCAGCCACAAGCAGAGTGTCCAATCACAGTGCAGTTATACTAGGCATGACCTTGCAGGTATAAGCAAGGTGGAATATTGGTGGCTCAGTTTGGCTATTGTGCGCAATGCCTTGACAAAGTTGGCATGTGCCACTGACCATGACCACAAAGTCTACCAACTCCCTTCAATGGCTATGAATCTTAACACGAGTCAGCCACGGTCAGAGTCTCCAATAACAGTGCAGATATTCTGGGCATGACCTTGGAGGTACAATCAAGGTAGAATACTGGTGGCTCGGTGTGACTATTCTGCGCAATATCTTGACAAAGTTTGCATGTCCACTGACCATGACCATAAATGTATCCAAGTGACTTTTACTTCTACTGGTCATAACTCAAGTCAGCCACGGTCAGAGTGTCCAATCACAGTGCAGATGTACTAGGCATGATCTTGCAGATGCAAAGAAGGTATAATACTGGTGGTTCGGTCTGGCTAGTGTGCGCAATGCCTTGACAAAGTTGGCATGTGTCACTGACCATGACCACAAAGCTTACCAAGTACCTTAAACGGCTATGAATCATAACACGAGTCAGCCATGGTCAGAGTGTCCAATCACAGTGTAGGTATACTAGGCATGGCCTTGCATGTATAAACAAGGTAGAATACTGGTGGCTTGGTGTGGCTATTGTGCGCAATGCCTTGACAAAGTTGGCATGTGCGTCTGACCACGACCACAAATGTATCCAATTCACATTTGCTTCTATTGACCATAACACGAGTCATCCACGGTCAGAGTATCCAATCACAATGCAGATATACTGGGCAGGATCTTGCAGGTTCAAATAATGTAGAATACTGGTGGCTTGGTGTGGCTATTGTGCGCAATGCCTTGACAAAGTTGGCATGTGCCACTGACCATAACCAAAAAGTTTACCAAGTGACTTTAACTTCTATGAATCGTAACATGAGTCAGCCATGGTCTGAGTGCCCAATCACAGCGCACTTCTAATATGCATGACCTTGTAGGTATAAACAAGGTAGAATACCGAGCCACCAGAATACTGGTGGCTCGGTGTGGCTATTGTGCACAATGCCTTGACAAAGGTGGCATGTGCCCCTGACCATGACCACAAATTTTACCAAGTACCTTAAACGGCTACGAATCATAACATGAGTCAGCCACGGTCAGAGTGTCCAATAACACGATTTAGCGCTTCCACCTCGGAGAGGTCCTAGCGAAGCCCAAGCAGCACTACTTTAAGTAGCTTAGATCAATGTACTCTTGCTTCCACTATTCCATCAATCAATCATTTCCTTCCATCACTCTCGCAACTGTTATCGTGTCCATCCTCGGTCAACTGCCTGTCTCGCATTGCTCATCTCCAGAACTTGTTACTGCCAACCTGCTCAACTCATAACTTGTGCCAAGCAGCGCCACGAGCCTTCCCGTGTTGTATCCTCTCCACCTCAAAATCCTGACAGTACGGGCGCGGAAGTACAAAGGCGCCTTGACGAGGCAATGTGGGTGAGATTGAGTAAAGCAAAGGAGCGACAAAGGGCAAAGCTGGTGAAAGCGAATGAAGGTAACAAGGGATGCAAGTGCCTGAGCTGTGAAGGTGGACGAAGAGATGACACAGTGAGGCCACAGCCGTGATGGCAGGCGTAGCGGAAGATGAGGCAAGCTCAATTGATTTGAGCAGATAGCTGATAACAGAGGCAATAAACACAAGGAGAATTGAACTACTTAAGTACCAGTCCTAGTCTCTACTATGGGGGGCGATAGCCTAAGCGGTGCCGCAGCCGCTTGGCTGCTTCTGCCATGGAGGCAGGGTGCGGAGCCGCTTCGCGGCTCGGCACAAACAAGAGAGATGCGGGACGTCGTTGAGGCACGTAGTCCTGGAGTGGTGCGCCGGTGTTGTTCAGCTATGCCTGTTTTTGGTACGTGGGCGAGAGAGTGCTTCTCCGCCACATGAGCGCGGAGCGAAGTCCGGAGCGCTGGTTCTAGATGACCGTTATCGAGCAACCGGCCGTTCGTGAAGTGTCGGCCGAGGAAACTCCGAACCAGTTCTTGCGTAGAGCCATCGTCGCGGGGATGAGCTGGTCACCGACAGAGCTTTTTGGTGTCCAAGATTTGTATGCCCTTGCTTTGCCGCGGAGGGGCACTTGTCGAGTATGAGTCTCAGTTGGGGCAGATTTGTGATATTGTGAGTGTATTATGACACAAGTACCTTAAACAGCTATGAATCATAGCACAAGTCAGCCACGGTCAGAGTGTCCAAACACAATGCAGATATACTGGGCATGACCTTGCAGGTATAAACAAGGTAGAACACTGGTGGCTCGGTGTGGTTATTGTGCGCAATGCATTGACAAAGTTGGCATGTGCCACTGACCATGACCACAAATGTATCCAAGTGAATTTTAATTCTATTGATCATAACACTAGTCAGCACAGTCATAGTGTCCAATCACAGTGCAGGTGTACTATGCATGATCTTGCTGGTTCAAACAAGGTAGAATTCTAGTGGCTTGGTGTGGCTATTGTGCACAATGCCTTGACAATGTTGGCATGTGCCATTGACCATGACCACAAAGGTTGCCAAGTGACTTTCACTTCTACGAATCATAACACGAGTCCGTCACAGTCAGAGTGTCCGATCAAAGTGCAGATATACTTGGCATGATCTTGCAGATACAAACAGGGTAGAATACTGGTGGCTCGGTGTGGCTATTGTGCACAGTGCCTTTAAACATTTGGCATGTGCCACTGGTCATGACCACAAGTGTATCCAAGTGAATTTTACTTCTATTGATCATAACACGAGTCAGTCATGGTCAGAGTGTCCAATCACAGTGCAGAGAAACTAGGAATGATCTTGCAGGTTCAAACAAGGTAGAATACTGGTGGCTCGGTGAGGCTATTATGCGCAATGCCTTCATAAAGTTGGCATGTGCCACTGACCATGACCACAAAGTTTACCTATTGACTTTAACTTCTACGATTCATAACACGAGTCAGCCATGGTCAGAGTGTCCAATCACAGTGTACATCTAATATGCATGACCTTGCAGGTATAAACAGGGTATTAAACCAGTGGCTTGGCACGGCTATTGTACGCAATGCCTTGACAAAGTTGGCACGTGCCACTGACCATGACCACAAAGTTTACCAAGTACCTTAAGCGGCTATGAATCATAACATGAGTCACCCACGGTCGGAGTGTCCAATCACAGTGCAGATTTATTGGGCATGAGCTTACAAGTATAGACAAGGTAGAACACGGGTGGCTCGGTGTGGCTATTGTGCGCAATGCCTTGACAAAGTTAGCATGTGCCACTGACCATGAACAGAAATGTTTCCAAGTGACTTTTACTTCTATGGATCATAACACGAGTCAGCCACGGTCGGAGTGTCCAATCACAGTTCAGATGTATTGGTCATTCCCAATACATCTGCACTGTATTGGACACTCTGACCGTGGCTGACTCGTGTTATGATTCATAGCCGTTTAAGGTACTTGGTAAACTTTGTGGTCATGGTCAGTGGCACATGCCAACTTTGTCAAGGAATTGCGCACAATAGCTACACCGAGCCACCAGTATTCTACCTTGCTTGAACCTATACAATCATGCATAGTACATCTGCACTGTGATTGGACACTCTGACCGTGGATGACTCGTATTATGATCAACAGAAGTAAAAGTCACTTGGATACATTTGTGGTCATAGTCAGTTCCACATGCCAATTTTGTCAAGGCACTGCGCACAATAGCCACGCCAAGCCACCAGTACTCTACCTTGTTTATACCTACAAGGTCATGCCCAGTATATCTGCACTGTGATTGGACACTCTGACCGTGGCTGACTCATGTTATGCTTCATAGAAGTTAATGTCACTTGGTAAACATTGTGGTTATGGTCAGTGGCACATGCCAACTTTGTCAAGGCATTGCGCACAATAGCCACACCGAGCCACCAGTATTCTTCCTGGTTTATACCTACATGATCATGCCCACTATATCTGCACTATGATTGGACACTCTGACCGTGGCTGACTCGTGTTATGATTCATAGCCGTTAAAGGTACTTGGCAAACTTTGTGGTCATGGCCAGTGGCACATGCCAACTTTGTCAAGGCATTGCGCACAATAGCCACACCAAGCCACCAGTATTCTACCTTGTTTGCACTTACACGATCATGCCTAGTACATCTGCACTGTGATTGGACACTCTGACCGTGGCCGGCTCGTGTTAAGATTCGTAGAAGTTAAGGTCACTTGGTAAACTTTTTGGTCATGGTCAGTGGCACATTCCAACTTTGTCAAGGCATTGCACACAATAGCCATGTCAAGCCACTGGTTTTTTACCTTGTTCATACCTGCAAGGTCATGCATAGTACTTCTGCACTGTGATTGGGTACTCTGACCAGAGCTGACTCGTGTTAGAATTCGTAGAAGTTCAAATCACTTGGTAAACATTGTGGTCATGGTCAGTGGCACATGCCAACTTTGTCAAGGCACTGCGCACAATTGCCACACCGAGCCACCAGTATTCTACCTTGTTTGCACCTACAAGATCATTCCTAGTACATCTGCACTGTGATTGGACACTCTGACCATGGCTGACTCGTGTTATGATTCATAGAAGTTTAAGTCACTTGGTAAACTTTGTGGTTATGGTCAGTGGCACATGCCAAATTTGTCAAGGCATTGCGTGCAATAGTCAAAACGAGCCACCAGTATTCTTCTTTTTTTGCACATGCAAGACCATGCCTAGTACATCTGCACTGTGAGTGGACACTCTGACCGTGGCTGACTCTTGTTATGATTCGTAGCAGTTAAAGTCACTTGGTAAACTTTGTGGTCATGGTCAGTGGCACATGCCAACTTTGTCAAGGCATTGCGCAAAATAGCTGTGGCAAGCCACCGGTTTTTACCTTGTTTATACCTGCAAGGTGATGCAGATTAGATGTGCACTGTGATTGGGTACTCTGAACGTGGCTGACTCGTGTTATGATTCGTAGACGTTAAAGTCACTTGGTAAACTTTGTGGTCATGGTCAGTGGCACATGCCAACTTTGTCAAGGCATTGCACACAATAGCCACACCAAGCCACCAGTATTCTACCTTGTTTGCACCTGCAAGATCATGCCTAGTACATCTGCACTGTGACTGGACACTCTGACCGTGGATGACTTGTGTGATGATTTGTAGAAGTTTAAGTCATTTGGTCACCTTTGTGGTCATGATCAGTGGCACATGCCAGCTTTGTCAAGGCATTGCGCACAATAGCCATACCAAGCCACCGGTTTTTTACCTTGTTTATACCTGCAATGTCATGCATATTAGATGTGCTCTGTGATTGGGTACTCTGACCGTGGCTGACTCGTGTTATGATTCGTAGAAGTTAAAGTCACTTGGTAAACTTTGCGGTCATGGTCAGTGGCACATGCCAACTTTGTCAGGGCATTACGCACAATGGCCACACCGAGCCACCAGTATTATACCTTGTTTGCACCTGCAAGGTCATGCCTACTACATCTGCAATGTGATTGGACACTCTGACCGTGGTTGACTCGTGTTATGACTCGTAGAAGTTAAAGTCACTTGGTAAACATTGTGGTCATCGTCAGTGGCACATGCCAACTCTGTCAAGGCATTGCGCACAATAGCCGTTCCAAGCCACCGGTTTTTTACCTTGCTTATACCTGCAAGGTCATGCATATTATATGTGCACTGTGATTGGGTACTCTGACAGTGGCTGACGCGTGTTATGATTCGTATAAGTTAAAGTCACTTGGTAAGCTTTGTGGTCATGGTCAGTGACACATGCCAACTTTGTCAAGGCATTGCGCACAATGGCCACACCAAGCCACCAGTATTATACCTTGTTTACACATGCAATATCATGCCTCGAACATCTGCACTGTGTTTGGATACTATGACCATGGCTTACTCGTGTTATGATTCGTAGAAGTTAAAGTCACTTGGTAAACGTTGTGGTCATGGTCAGTGGCACATGCCAATTTTGTCAAGGCGTTGCGCACAATAGCCATGCCAAGCCACCGGATTTTTACCTTGCTTATACCTACAAGGTTATGCATATTAGATGTGCACTGTGATTGGGTACTCTGACCGTGGCTGACTCGTGTTATGACTCGTAGAAGTTGACGTCAATTGGTAAACTTTGTGGTTATGGTCAGTGGCACATGCCAACTTTGTCAATGCATTGCGCACAATGGCCACACCGAGCCACCAGTATTCTACCTTGTTTCTACCCGCAATATCATGCCTAGTACATCTGCACTGTGATTGGACACTTTGACCGTGGCTGACTCGTGTTATGATTCGTAGAAGTCAAAGTCACTTGGTAAACGCTATGGTCCTGGTCAGTGGTACATAACAACTTTGTCAAGGCATTGCGCACAAAAGCCGTGCCAAGCCACCGGTTTGTTACCTTTTTTATGCCTGCAAGGTCATGCATATTAGACGTGCAGTGCAATTGGGTACTCTGACCGTGGCTGACTCGTGTTATGATTCGTAGAAGTCAAAGTCACTTGGTAAACGCTATGGTCCTGGTCAGTGGTACATAACAACTTTGTCAAGGCATTGCGCACAAAAGCCGTGCCAAGCCACCGGTTTGTTACCTTTTTTATGCCTGCAAGGTCATGCATATTAGACGTGCAGTGCAATTGGGTACTCTGACCGTGGCTGACTCGTGTTATCATTCGTAGAAGTTAAAGTCACTTGGTAAACTTTGTGGTCATGGTTAGTTGAACATGCCAACTTTGTCAAGGCATTGCGCACAATAGCCACACCGAGCCACCAGTATTCTACCTTTTTTGCACCCTGCAAGATCATGCCTCGTACATCTGCACTGTGATTGGACACTCCGACCGTGGCTGACTCATTATATGATTCGTAGAAGTTAAAGTCACTTGGTAAACTTTGTGGTCATGGTCAGTGGCATATTCCAACTTTGTCAATGCATTGCGCACAATAGCCATGCCAAGCCACAAGTTTTTTTTACCTTTTTTTATACCTGCAAGGTCAGGCATAGTAGATGTGCACTGTGATTGGGTACTCTGGCCATGGCTGACTCGTGTTATGATTTGTAGAAGTTCAAGTCACTTGGTAAACTTTGTGGTCATGGTCTGTGGCACATGCCAACTTTGTCAAGGCATTGTGCACAGTAGCGGTGCCAAGCCACCAGTATTCTACCTTGTTCATACCTGCAAGTTCATGCCTAGTACATGTGCACTGTGATTGGACACTCTGACCGTGGCTGACTCGTGTTATGATAAATTGAAGTAAATGTCACTTGGATTTATTCGTGGTCATGGTCAGTGGCACATGCCAACATTGTCAAGGCATTCTGCACAATAGCCACACCGAGCTACCAGTATTCTACCTTGTTTGCACCTGCAAGATCATGCCTAATACATCTGCACTGTGACTGGACACTCTGACCGTGGCTGACTCGTGTCATGATCAATAGAAGTAAAAGTCACTTGGATACATTTGTGGTCATGGTCAGTGGCACATGCCAACCTTGTCAAGGCATTGCGCACAATAGCTACACCAAGCCACCCGTATTCTACATTGTTTGTACCTGCAAGGTCATGCCCAGTATATCTGCACTGTGATTGGACACTCTGACCGTGGTTGAGTCGTGTTATGATCAATAGAAGTAAAAGTCACTTGGATACATTTGTAGTTATGGTCAGTGGCACATGCCAACTTTGTCAAGGCATTGTGCACAATAGCCAAACTGAAGCACCAGTATTCTACCTTGTTTCTACCTGTAAGGTCATGCCCAGTATATCTGCACTATGATTGGACTCTCTGACTGTGGCTGACTTGTGTTATGATTCATAGCCGTTTAAGGTACTTGGTAAACGTTGTGGTCATGGTCAGTGGCACATGCCAACTTTGTCAAGGCATTGCGCACATTAGCCGTTGCAAGCTACCGGTTATTACATTGTTCATGCCTGCAAGGTTATGAATATTAGATGTGCACTGTGATTGTACACTCTGACCGTGGCTGACTCGTGTTATGATTCGTAGAAGTTAAAGTCATTTGATAAACTTTGTGGTCATGGTCAGTGGCACACGCCAACTTTGTCAAGGCATTGCGCACAATAGCCACACCGAGCCACTAGTATTCTATCTTGTTTGCACCTGTAAGATCATGCCTAGTACATCTGCACTTTGAGTGGACATTCTGACCATGGCTGACTCGTGTTACAATCAATAGAGGTAAACGTCACTTGGATACATTTGTGGTCATGGTCAGTGGCACATTCCAACTTTGTCAAGGCATCAAGCAGAATAACCACACCAAGTCACCTGTATTCTAACTTGTTTGTACCTGCAAGATTATGCATAGTACATCTGTACTATGATTGGAAACTCTCACCGTTGCTGACTCGTGTTATGATAAATAGAAGTAAAAGTCACTTGGATACATTTACGATCATGGTCAGTGGAACATGCCAACTTTGTCAAGGCATTGCACACAATAGCCACACCGAGCCACCAGTATTCTACCTTTTTTATGCATGCAAGGTCATGCCCAGTATATCTGCACTCTGCTTGGAAACTCTGACCGTGGCTGACTTGTATTATGATTCAAAGCCGTGTAAGGTACGTGGTAAACTTTGTGGTCATGGTCAGTGGCACGTGCCAACATTGTCAAGGCATTGCGCACAATAGCTGTGCCAAGCCACCGGTTTACCTTGTTTATACCTGCAAGGTCATGCATATTAGATGTGCACTGTGATTGGGCACTCTGACTGCGGCTGACTCGTGTTACGATTCGTAGAGGTTAAAGTCACTTGGTAAACTTTGTGGTCATGGTCAGTGGCACATGCCAACTTTATCAAGGCATTGTGCACAATAGCCACACCGATCCACCGGTATTCTACCCTTTTTGCACCTGCAAGATCATGCCTAATACATCTGCACTGTGAGTGGACACTCTGACCGTGGCTGGCTTGTGTTATGATCAATATAAGTAAAAGTCAATTGGATACATTTGTGGTCATGGTCAGTGGCAAATGCCAACTTTGTCAAGGCATTGCGCACAATAGCCACACCAAGCCAGTATTCTACCTTGTTTGTACCTGCAAGATCATGCCTAGTACATCTGCACTGTGATTGGACACTCTGACTGTGGCAAACTTGTGTTATGATCAATAGAAGTAAAAGTCACTTGGATAAATTTGTGGTCATGGTCAGTGGCACACGCCAACTTTGTCAAGGCATTGCGCACAATAGCCACACTGAGCCACAAGTATTCTACCTTTCTTGTACATGCAAGATCATGCCTAGTACATCTGCACTCTGATTGGACAGTCTGTCCGTGGCTGACTCCTGTTATGATCAACATATGTAAAAGTCACTTGGATACATTTGTGGTCATGGTCAGTGGCACCTGCCAACTTTGTCAAGGCATTGCAAACAATAGCCACACCGCGCCACCCGTATTCTACATTGTTTATACCTGTAAGATGATACCCAGTATATCTGCACTGTCATTGGACACTCTGACCGTGGCTGACTCATGTTATGATTCATAGCCATTTAAGGTACTTGGTAGACGTTGTGGTCGTGGTCAGTGGAACATGCCAACTTTGTCGAGGCATTGCGCACATTAGGCATGCCAAGCCATCAGTTTTTTACCTTGTTTATACCTGCAAGGTCATGCATACTAGATGTGCACTGTGATTGGGCACTCTGACCGCTGCTGACTCGTGTTACGATTCGTAGAAGTTAAAGTCACTTGGTAAACTTTGTGGTCATGGTCAGTGGCACATGCCAATTTTGTCAAGGCATTGCGCACAATCGCCACACCGAGCCACCAGTATTCTACCTTATTTGTTCCTGCAAGAACATGCCTAATACATATGCACTATGATTGGACACTTTGACCGTGGCTGACTCGTGTTATGATCAATAGAAGTAAAAGTCACTTTGATGCATTTGTGGTCATGGTCAGTGGCACATGCCATGTTTGTCAAGGCACTGCATACAATAGCCACACCGAGCCACCAGTATTCTACCTTGTTTTTACCTGCAAGATCATGCCTAGTAAGTCTGCATTGTGATCGGACACTTTGACCGTGGCTGACTCGTGTTATGATTCATAGCCGTTTAAGGTATTTGGTAAACTTTGTGGTCATGGTCATTGGCACATGCCAACTTTGTCAAGGCATTGCGCACAATAGCCACACCGAGCAACGAGTATTCTACCTTGTTCACACGTGCAAGGTCATTTCGAGTATATCTGCACTGTGATTGGACACGCTGACCGTGGCTGGCTCGTGTTATGATCAACAGAAGTAAAAGTCACTTGGATACATTTGTGGTCATGGTCAGTGGCACATGCCAACTTTGTCAAGGCATTGCGCACAATAGCCACAGAAAGCCACCAGTATTCTATCCTGTGTGTACCGACAAGGTCATGCCCAGTATATGTGCACTCTGATTGGAGACTCTGACCGTGTCTGACTTTTGTAACGAATCATATCCGTTGAAGGTACTTGGTAAAATTTGTGGTCATGGTCAGTGGCACATGCCGACTTGGTCAACGCATCGCGTACAATAGCCGTGCCAAGCCACCGGTTGTTTACCTTGTCTATACCTGCAAGGTCATGCCTCGTACATCTGCACTGTGATTGGGCACTCTGACTGTGGCTGACTCAAGTTACAACTGGTAGACGTAAAAGTCACTTGGATACATTTGTGGTCATGGTTAGTGCCACATGCCAACTTTGTCAAGGCCTTGCGCACAATAGCCACACCGAGCCACCAGTATTCTACCTTTTTTATACCTGCAAGGTCATGCCCAGTATATCTGCACTGTGATCGGACACTCTGACCGTGACGGACTCGTGTTATGATTCATAGTCGTTTAAGGTACTTGGTGAACTTTGTGGTCATGGTCAGTGGCACTTGCCGACTTTGTCAAGGCATCGCGCACAATAGCCACACTGAGCCACCAGTATTATGTCCTTTAATGCATGTAAGGTCATGCCCAGTATATCTGCACTGTGATTAGACACTCTGATCGTGGCTGACTCATGTAGTTCAATAGAAGTAAAAGTCATTTGGATACATTTGTGGTCATGGTCAGTGGCACATGCCAACTTAGTGAAGGCATTTCGCACAATAGCCACACCGAGCCACCAATAGTCCACCTTGTTTATACCTGTAAGATTATGCCTAGTACATCTGCACTCTGATTGGACAGTCTGTCCGTGGCTGACTCCTGCTATGATCAATAGAAGTAAAAGTCACTTGGATACATTTGTGGTCATGGTCAGTGGCACATGCCANTTGGACACTATGACTGTGCTGACTAGTGTTATGATCAATAGAATTAAAATTCACTTGGATACATTTGTGGTCATGGTCAGTGGCACATGCCACCTTTGTCAAGGCATTGCGCACAGTAACCAGAGCGAGCCACCCTTATTCTACCTTGTTTATACCTGTAAGATGATGCCCAGTATATCTGCACTGTGATAAGACACTCTGACCGTGGCTGACTCGTGTTATGATCAATAGAAGTGACAGTCACTTGGATACATTTGTGGTCATGGTCAGTGGCACATGCCAACTTTGTAAAGGCATTGCGCACATCAGGCACACCGAGCCACCAGTATTCTACCTTGTTTGCACCTGCAAGATCATGCCTAGCACATCTGCAGTGTGATTGGACACTCTGACCGTGGCTGACTTGTGTTATGATCAATATAAGTAAACGTCACTTGGATACATTTGTGGTCATGGTCAGTGGCACATGCCAACTTTGTCAAGGCATTGCGCACAATAGGCGTGCCAAGCCACCGGTTGTTTGCCTTGTTTATATCTACAAGATCATGCATATAAAATGTGCACTATGATTGGGCACTCTGACTGTGGCTGACTCATGTTTTGATTCGTATAAGTTGAATTCACTTGGTAAGCTTTGTGGTCATGGTCAGTGACACATGCCAAAATTGTCAAGGCATTGCGAATTATAGCCGTACCAAGCCACCTGTGTTTTACCTTGTTTATACCTGAAAGGTCATGCATATTAGATGTGCACTGTGATTGGGCACTCTGACCATGGCTGACTCGTGTTACGATCAATACAAGTAAAAGTCACTTGGATACATTTGTGGTCATGGTCAGTGGCACATGCCAACTTTGATAACGCATTGCGCATAATAGACACACTGAGCCACCAGTATTCTACCCTGTTTATACCTGCAAGGTCACGCCCAGTATATCTGCACTGTGATTGGACACTCTGAACGTGGCTGACTCGTGTTATGATTCATAGCCATTTAAGGTAAATGGTAACCTTTGTGGTCATGGTCAGTGGCACATGCCAACTTTGTTAAGGCATTGCGCACAATAGCCACTCCGAGCCACCAGTATTCTACCTTGTTTGCACCTGCAAAATCATGCCCAGTACATCTGCACAGTGATTGGACACTCTGACCGTGGCTGACTTGTGTTATGATCAATAGAAAAAAAAGCCACTTGGATATACTTGTGGTCATGGTCTGCGTCACATGCCAGCTTTATCAAGGCATTGCACACAATAGCCACACCAAGCCACCAGCATTCTACCTTGTTTGAACCTGCAAGATCATGCCTAGTACATCTGCACTGTGATTGGACACTCTGACCGTGGCTGACTCGTGTTATCATCAATAGAAGTAAAAGTCACTTGGATACATTTGTGGCCATGGTCGGTGGCACACGCCAACTTTGTCAAGGCATTGCGCACAATGGCCACACCAAGCCACCAGTATTCTACCTTTTTTAATACCTGCAAGATCATGCCTAGTACATCTGCACTGTGATTCGATACTCTGACCGTGGCTAACTCGTGTTATGGTCAATAGAAGTAAAAGTCACTTGGATACATTTGTGGTCATGGTAAGTGGCACATGACAACTTTGTCAAGGCATTGCGCACAATAGCCACACCGAGCCAGCCGTATTCTACCTTGTTTGTACCTACAACATCATGCCCAGTTCATCTGCACTGTGATTGGACACTCTGACCGTGGCTGGCTCGTGTTATGATTCATAGCCGTGTGAGGTTATTGGTATACTTTGTGGTCATGGTCAGTAACACATGCCAACATTGTCAAGGCATTGCGCACAATAGCCGTGCCAAGACACCGGTGTTTTACCTTGTTTATACCTACAAGGTCATGAGTATTCGATGTGCACTGTGACTGGGCACTCTAACCGTGGCTGACTCATGTTACGATTCGTAGAAGTTAAAGTCACTTGGAAAACGTTGTGCTCATGGTCAGTGGCACATGCCAACATTGTCAAGGCATTGCGCAAAATAGCCACACCGGGCCACCAGTATTCTACCTTGTTTGCACCTGCAAGTTCTTGCCTAGTACATTTGCACTGTGATTGGGCACTCTGACTGTGGCTGACTCGTGTTATGATCAATAGAAGTAAAAGTCACTTGGATACATTTGTGGTCATGGTCAGTGGCACATGCCAACTTAGTCAAGACATTGCGCACAATAGCCACACCAAGCCACCTGTATTCTACTTGTTTATACATTCAAGGTCATGCCCAGTATATTTGCACTGTGATTGGACACTCTGACCGTGGTTGACTCGTGTCATGATTCATAGCCGTTTAATGTACTCGGTAAATTTTGTGGTCATGGTCAGTGGCACATGCCAACTTTGTCAAGGTATTGCGCACAAACGCTGTGTGAAGCCATCAGTGTTTTACCTTGTTTATGCCTGCAAGGTCATGCACATTAGATGTGCACTGTGATTGGGCACTCTGATGGTGGCTGACTCGTGTTACGAGTCTTAGAAGTTAAAGTCACTTGGTAAGCTTTGTGGTCATGGTCAATGGCACATGCCAACTTTGTCAAGGCATTGCGCACAATAGCCACACCAAGCCACCACTATTCTACCTTTTTTGTACCTGAAAGATCGTGCATAGTACATCTGCACTATGATTGGGCACTCTGACTGTTGCTGACTCGTGTTACGATTCGTAGAAGTTAAAGTCGCTTGGTAAACTTTGTGGTTATGGTCAGTGGCACATGCCAACTTTGTCAAGGCATTGAGTACAATAGCCACACCGAGCCACCAGTATTATACCTTGTTTGCACCTGCAAGATCATGCCTAGTACATCTGCACTGTGATTGGACACTCTGACCGTGGCTGACTCATAACATGATTCATAGCCGTTTAATGTACTTGGTAAACTTTGTGGGCATGGTCAGTGGCACATGCAAACTTTGTCAAGGCATTGCGCACAATAGCCGTGCCAAGCCACCGGTTTTTTACCCTTTCTATACCTGCAAGGCTATGCATATTAGATGTGCTCTGTGATTGGGTACTCTGACCGTGGCTGACTTGTATAATGATTCGTAGAAGTTAAAGTCACTTGGTAAACTTTGTGGTCATGGTCAGAGGCACATGCAAACATTCTCAAGGCATTGCGCACAATAGCCAGACCGAGCCACCAGTATTCTACCTTGTTTGTACCTACAAGATCATGCCTAGTTCATCTGCACTGTGATTGGACAATCTGACCATGGCTGACTCGTGTTATGATCACTAGAAGTAAAAGTCACTTGGATACATTTGTGGTCATGGTCAGTGGCACATGCCAACTTTGTCAAGGCATTGCGCACAGTATACACAGTGAGCCACCAGTAGTCTACCTTGTTTGTATATGCAAGATCATGCCTAGTACATTGCACAGTGATTGGACACTCTGACCGTGTCTGACTCGTGTTATGGTCAATAGAAATAAAAGTCACTTGGATATACTTGTGGTCATGGTCAGTGGCACATGCCAACTTTGTCAAGGCATTGCACACAATAGCCACACAGAGCCACCAGCATTCTACCTTGTTTTAACCTGCAAGATCATGCCTAGTACATATGCACTGTAATTGGACACTCTGACCGAGGCTGACTCGTGTTATGATCAGTATAAGTAAAAGTCAGTTGGATACATTTGTGGTCATCATCAGTGGCACATGCCAACTTTGTCAAAGCATTGCACACAATAGCCACACCGAGCCACCAGTATTCTGCCTTGGTTGTGCCTGCAGGGTCATACCCAGTATATCTGCACTGTGATTGGACACTCTGACCGTGGCTAACACGTGTTATGATTCATAGCCGTTTAAGGTATTTGGTAAACTTTGAGGTCATGGTCAGTGGCACATGCCTACTTTGTCAAGGCATTGCGCATAGTAGCCGTGCCGAGCCACCGGTGTTTTACCTTGTTTATACCTACAAGGTCATGCCTAATACATATGAAGTGTGATTGGGCACTCTGACTGTGGCTGAACTGTGTTACGATTCGTAGAAGTTAAAGTCAATTGGTAAACTTTGTGGTCGTGGTCAGTGGCACATGCCAACTTTGACAAGGCATTTCCCACAATAGCCAAACCGAGCCACCAGTATTCTACCTTGTTTGCACCTGCATGATCATGCCTAATACATGTGCAATGTGATTGGACTCTCTGACCGTGGCTGACTTGTGTTATGATCCATAGAAGTAAAATTCACTTTTATACATTTGTGGTCATAGTCAGTGGCACATGCCAACTTTGTCAAGGCATTGCGCACAATAGCCACACCAAGCCACCAGTATTCTACCTTGTTTGTACCTGCAAGATCATGCCTAGTACATTTGCACTATGATTGGATACTCTGACCGGGGTTGACACGTGTTATGTTCAATAGAAGTTAAAGTCACTTGGATACATTTGTGGTCGTGGTCAGTGGCACACGCCAACTTTGTAAATGCATTGCGCACAATAGCCACACCAAGCCACCAGTATTCTACCTTGTTTGTACCCGAAAGATCATGCCTAGTACATCTGCACTGTGATTGGACACTCTGACCGTGGCTGACTCGTGTTATGATTCATAGTCATTTAAGATATTTGGCTATCGTTGTGGTCATGGTCAGTGGCACATGGCAACTTTGTCAATGCATTGCGCACATTAGCCATGCCAAGCCACCGGTTTTTTTAAATTGTTTATGTCAGCAAGGTCATCCATATTAGATGTGCACTGTGATTGGGCACTCTGACCGTGGCTGACTCGTGTTACGATTCGTAGAAGTGAAAGTCACTTAGTAAACTTTGTGATCATGGTCAGTGGCACATGCAAACTTTGTCAACGCATTGCGCACAATAGCCACACCGAGCCATAAGTATTCTACCTTGTTTGTACCTGTAAGACAATGCCTAGTTTATCTACACTGTGATTGGACACTCTGACCGTGGCTGACTTGTGTAATTATCAATTGAAGTAAAGGTCACTTGGATACATTTGTGGTCATGTTCAGTGGCACATGCCAACTATGTCAAGGCATTGTGCACAATAGCCACACCGAGCCACCAGTCTTCTACCTTGTTTGTACCTGTAAGATCATGCCTAGTACATCTGCACTGTGATTGGAAACTCTGATCGTGTCAGACTTGAGTTATGATCAATAGAAGTAAATGTCACTTGGATATATTTGTGGTCGTGGTCAGTGGCACATGCCAACTTTGTCAAGGCATTGCACACAATAGCCACACCGAGCCACCAGCATTCTACTTTGTTTGAACCTGCTAGATCATGCCTAGTACATCTGCACTGTAATTGGACACTCTGACCGTGGCTGACTCGTGTTATGATCAAAAGAAGTAAAAGTCAGTTGGACACATTTGTGGTCATGGTCAGTGGCACATGCCAACTTTGTCGAGGCATTGCGCACAATAGCCACACCGAGCCACCAGTATTCAACCTTGTTTGTACCTGGAAGGTCATATCCAGTATACCTGCACTGTGATTGGAAACTCTGACCGTGGCTAACGCGTGTTATGGTTCATAGCCGTTTGAGGTACTTGGTAAAGTTTGAGGTCATGATCAGTGGCACATGCCAACTTTGTCAAGGCATGGCGCACAGTAGCCGTGCCAAGCCACCGGTGTTTTACCTTGTTTATACGTACAAGGCCATGCCTAGTACATATGAACTGTGATTGGGCACCCTGACTGTGGCTGAATCGTGTTACGATTCGTAGAAGTTAATGTCACTTGGTAAACATTGTGGTCGTGGTCAGTGGCACATGCCAACTTTGTCAATGCATTGCGCACAATAGCCACACCGAGCCACCAGTATTCTACCTTGTTTGCACCTGCAAGATCATGCCTAATACATCTGCATTGTGATTGGGTACTCTGACCGTGGCTGACATGTGTTATGATCAATAGAAGTAAAAGTCATTTGGATACATTTGTGGTCATAGTCAGTGGCACATGCCAACTTTGTCAAGGCATTGCGCAGAATAGCCACACCGAGCCACCAGTATTCTATCTTGTTTGTACCTGCAATATCATGCCTAGTACATCTGCATTGTGATTGGACACTTTGACCGTGGCTGACTCGTGTTATGATCAATAGAAGTACAAGTCACTTGGATACGTTTGTGGTCATGGTCAGTGGCACATGCCAACATTGTCAAGGCAGTGCGCACAATAGCCGTACCAAGCCACCGGTTTTTTACATTGTTTATATCTGAAAGGTCATGAATATAAGATATACACTATGATTGGGCACCCTGACTGTGGCTGACTCATCTTATGATTCGTATAAGATAAAGTCACTTGGCGATCTTTGTGGTCATGGACAGTGACACATGCCAAATTTTTCAAGGCATTGCGCATAATAGCCGTAGCAAGCCACCGGTTTTTTACCTTGTGTATTCCTAAAAGGTCATGCATATAAGATGTGCACTGTGATTGGGCACTCTGACCATGGCTGACTCGTGTTACGATCAATAGAAGTAAAAGTCACTTGGATACATTTGTGGTCATGGTCAGTGGCACATGCCATCATTTAGAAGGCATTGTGCAGAATAGCCACACCAGGCCAACAGTATTCTACCTTGTTTATACCTGCAAGGTCATGCCCAGTATATCTACACTGTGATTGGACACTCTGAACGTGGCTGACTCTTGTTATGATTCATAGCCATTTATGGTAATTGGTAACCTTTGTGGTCATGGTCAGTGGCACGTGCCAACTTTGTCAAGGCTTTGCGTACAATAGCAGTGCCAAGCCACCGGTTTTTTACCTTTTCTATACCTGCAAGGTCATGCATATTAGATGTGCACTGTGATTGGGCACTCTGACTGTGGCTGGATCGTGTTACGATTCGTATAAGTTAAAGTCACTTGGACGACTCTCTGTCATGGTCAGTGGCACATACCAACTTTGTCAAGGCATTGCGCACAATAGCCACACCGAGCCACCAGTATTCTACCATGTTTGCACCTGCAAGATCATGCCTAGTACATTTGCACTATGATTGTGCACTCTGCCTGTGGCTGACTTGTGTTACAATTCGTAGAAGTTAAAGTTACTTGGTAAACTTTATGGTCATGGTCAGTGGCACATGCCAACTTTGTCAAGGCATTGCGCACAATAGCCACACCGAGCCACCAGTTTTCTACCTATTTTGCACCTGAAAGACCATGCCTAGTACATCTTCACAGTGATCGGACACTCTGACCGTGACTGACTCGTGTTATGATCAATAGAAGTAAAAGTCACTTGGATATTTTGTGGTCATGGTCAGTGGCACATGCCAACTTTGTCAAGGCATTGCACACAATAGCCACACCGAGCCACCCAAATTCTACCTTGTTTGAACCTGCAAGATCATGCCTAGTACATCTGCACTGTGATTGAACACTCTTACAGTGGCTGACTCGTGTTATGATCAATTGAAGAGAAAATCAGTTGGATACATCTGTGGTCATGGTCAGTTGCACATGCCAACTTTGTCAAGGCATTGCATACAATAGCCACACCGAGCCACCAGTATTCTACCTTGTTTGTACCTGCAAGGTCATGCCCAGCATATCTGCACTGTGATTGGACACTCTGACCGTGGCTGACTCGTGTTATTATTTATAGCCATTCAA
>SZWC01000797.1:99745-165405 GCA_023375785.1 Penium margaritaceum | reverse complement strand
GTACTTGGTAAACTTTGTGGTCATGGTCAGTGGCACATGCCAACTTTGTCAAGGCACTGCGCACAATAGCTGTGCAAAGCCACCGGTGTTTTACCTTGTTTATACCTACAATGTCATGCCTAGTACATCTGAACTGTGATTGGGCACTCTGACTGTGGCTGAATCGTGTTACGATTCGTAGAAGTTAAAGTCACTTGGTAAACTTTGTGGTCATGGTCAGTGGCACATGCCAACTTTGTCAAGGCATTGCACACAAAAGCCGTGCCAAGCCACCAGTATTCTACCTTGTTTGCACCTGCAAGGTCATGCCTAGTACATCTTCAAATATGATTGGACAGTCTGACCGTAGCTGACTCGTGTTATGATCAATAGAAGTTAAAGTCAGTTGGATACATCTGTGGTCATGGTCAGTGGCACATGCCAACTTTGTCAAGGCATTGCACGCCAAGCCACCAGTATTCTACCTTTTGTATACCTGCAAGATCATGCCTAGTACATCTGCACTATGATTGGACACCCTGACCATGGCTGACTCATGTTGTGATCGATAGAAGTAAAACTCACTTGGATACATTTGTGGTCATGGTCAGTGGCACTTGACAACTTTGTCAAGGCATTGCGCACAATAGCCACACCGAGCCACCCGTAGTCTAACTTTTTTGTACCTTCAAGGTCATGCCCATTTCATCTGCACTGTGATTGGACACTCTGACTGTGGCTGACTCGTGTTATGCTTCATAGCCGTGTGAGGTACTTGGTATACTTTGTGGTCATGGTCAGTGGCACAAGCCAACATTGTCAAGGCATTGCGCACAATAGCCGTGCCAAGCCACCGGTTTTCACCTTGTTTCCACCTGCAAGGTCATGCATATTAGATGTGCACTGTGACTGGGCACTTTAACCGTGGCTGACTCATGTTACGATTCGTAGAAGTTAAAGTCACTTGGAAAACTTTGTGGTCATTGTCAGTGGCACATGCCAACATTGTCAAGGTATTGCGCACAATAGCCACACCGGGCCACACTTACTCTGCCTTGTTTGCACCTGCAAGATCATGCATAGTACATCTGCGCTGTGATTGGACACCCTGACTGTGGTTGACTCGTGTTATGATCAATAGACGAAAAAATCACGTGGATACATTTGTGGTCATGGTCAGTGGCACATGCCAGCTTTGTCACGACATTGCGCACAATAGCCACACCAAGCCACCTTTATTCTGCCTTGTTTAGACTTGCAAGGTCATGCTCAGTGTATCTGCACTGCAATTGGACACTCTGACCGTGGCTGACTCGTGTTATGATTCATAGCCGTTTAAGGTACTCGGTAAATTTTGTGGTCATGGTCAGTGGCACATGCCAACTTTGTCAAGGCATGGCGCATAATTGCCATGCCACCAGTTTTTTACCTTGCTTATGCCTGCAAGGCCATGCGTATTAGATGTGCACTGTGATTGGGCACTCTAACTGTGGCTGACTCGTGTTACGATTATTAGAAGTTAAAGTCGCTTGGTAAGCTTTGTGGTCATGGTCAGTGGCACATGTCAACTTTATCAAGGCATTGCGCACAATAGCCACACCAAGCCACCAGTATTCTACCTTGTTTGCACCTGAAATATTGTGCCTAGTACATCTGCAATGTGACTGGGCACTCTGACTGTTGCTAACTTGTGTTACGATTCATAGAAGTTAAAGTCACATGGAAACCTTTGTGGTCATGGTCTGTGGCACATGCCAACTTTGTCAAGGCATTGCGTACAATAGCCACACCGATCCTCTAGTATTCTACCCTGTTTGCACCTGCAATATCATGCTTAGTACATCTGCACTGAGATTGGAAACTCTGACCGTGGCTGACTCGTGTTATGATTCATAGCCGTTTAACGCACTCGGTAAACGTTGTGGTCATGGTCAGGGGCACATGCCAACTTTGTCAAGGCATTGTGCACAATAGCCCTAACAAGCCACCGGTTTCTTACCCTGTTTATACCTGCAAGGTCATGCATATTATATGTGCACTGTGATTGGGTACTCTGACCGTGGCTGACTCGTGTTACGATTCCTAGACGTTAAAGTCACTTGTAAACTTTGTGGTCATGGTCAGAGGCACATGCAAACTTTGTCAACGCATTGCGCACAATGGCCACACCGAGCCACCAGTATTCTACCTTGTTTGTACCTGCAAGATCATGCCTACTACACATGCACTGTGATTGGACAATCTCACCATGGCTGACTCGTGTTATGATCAATAGAAGTAAACGTCACTTGGATACACTTGTGGTCATGGTCAGTGGCACATGCCAACTTTGTCAAGGCATTGTGCACAATAGCCACACCGAGCCACCAGTATTCTACCTTGTTTGTACCTGCAAGATCATGCCTACTACACATGCACTGTGATTGGACAATCTCACCATGGCTGACTCGTGTTATGATCAATAGAAGTAAANGTCAGTGGCACATGCCAACTTTGTCAAGGCATTGTGCACAATAGCCACACCGAGCCACCAGTATTCTACCTTGTTTGCACCTGCAAAATCATGCCTAGTACATTGTACTGTGATATGATGTTCTGACCGTGGCTGACTCGTGTTATGATCAATAGAAATAAAAGTCACTTGGATATAATTGTGGTCATGGTCAGTGGCACATGCCAAATTTGTCAAGGCATTGCACACAATAGCCACACACGCCACCAGAATTCTACCTTGTTTGAACCTGCAAGATCATGCCTAGTACATCTGCACTGTAATTGAACACTCTGATCGTGGCTGACTCGTGTTATGATCAATAGAAGTAAAAGTCAGTTGGATACATTTGTGGTCTTGGTCAGTGGCACATGCCAACTTTGTCGAGACATTGCGCACAATAGCCACACTGAGCCACCAGAATTATACCCAGTTTGTACCTGCAAGGTCATGCCCAGTACATTTGCAGTGTTATTGGACACTCAGACCGTGGCTGACGCGTGTTATGATTCATAGCCGTTTAAGGTACTTGGTAAAGTTTGTGGTCATGGTCAGTGGCACATGCCATCTTTGTCAATGCATTGCGCACAATAGCCGTGCCAAGCCAGCGGTGTTTTACCTTTTTTATACCTACAATTTCATGCCTAGTACACATGAACTGTGATTGGGCACTCTGACTGTGGCTGAATCGTGTTACGATTCGTAAAAGTTAAAGGCACTTGGTAAACCTTTTGGTCATGGTCAGTGGCACATGCCAACGTTGTCAAGGCATTGCGCACAATAGCCACACTGAGACACCAGTATTCTACCTTGTTTGCACTTGCAATATCATGCCTAGAACATCTGTACTGTGATTGGAAACTCTGACCGTGGCTGACTCATGTTATGATCATTAGAAGTAAAAGTCACTTGGATACATTTGTGGTCATGGTCAGTCGCACATGCCAACTTTGTCAAGGCATTGCGCACAATAGCCACACCGAACCACCAGTATTCTACCTTGTTTATACCTATAACGTCATGCCCAGTATATCTGCACTGTGATTGGACACTCAGACCGTGGCTGACTCATGCTTTGATTCATGTTTATTTAAGGTACTTGGTAAACGTTGTGGTCATGGTCAGTGGCACATGCCAACATTGTCAAGGCATTGCGCAGAATAGCCGTGCCAAGCCACCGGTTTTTTACATTGTTTGTACCTGCAAGATCATGCCTAGTACATCTGAACTGTGATTGGGCACTCTGACTGTGGCTGATTCCTGTTTCGATTCGTAGGAGTTAAAGTCACTTGGTAATCTTTGTGGTCATGGTCAGTGGCACATGTCAACTTTGTCAAGGCATTGCACACAATAGCCACACCGAACCACAAATATTCTACCTTGTTTGCGCCTGCAAGATCATGCCTAGTACATCTGCACTGTGATTTGACACTCTGACTGTGACTGACTCGTGTTATGATCAATAGAAGTAGAAGTCAATTGCATACATTTGTGGTCGTGGTCAGTGGCACATGCCAACTTTGTCAAGGCATTGCGCACAATAGCCACACAGAGTCACCAGAATTCTACCTTGTTTTCCCCTGCAAGATCATGCCTAGTACATATGAACTGTGATTGGACACTCTGACCGTGGCTGACTTGTATTATGATTCATAGACGTTAAAGGTACTTGGTAAACTTTGTGGTCATGGTCAGTGCCACATGCCAACTTTGTCAAGGCATTGCGCAGAATAGCCGTGCAACAACGTTTTTTACCTTGTTTAAACCTGCAAGGTCATGTCTAGTACATCTTAACTGTGATTGGACGCTCTGACCGTGGCTGACTCGTGTTACGATTCGTAGAAGTTAAAGTCCCTTGGTAAACTTTGTGGTCATGGTCAGTGGCACAAGCCAACTTCGTCAAGGCATTGCGCACAATAGCCATACCGAGCCACCAATATTCTACCTTGTTTATACCTGCAAGGTCATGACCAATACACCTGCACTGTGATTGGGCACTCTAACTGTGGCTGACTCGTGTTACGATTCGTAGACGTTAAACTCACTTGGTAAACTTTGTGGTCATGGTCAGTGGCACATGCCGACTTTTTCAAGGCATTGCACGCAATAGCCACACCGAACCACCAGTATTCTACCTTGTTTGAACCTGCAAGACCATGCCTAGTACATCTGCACTGTGATTGGACACTCTGACCGTGGCTGACTTGTGTTATGATCAATAGAAGTAAACGTCACTTGGACACATTTGTGGTCACGGGTAGCCACACTGAGCCACCAATATTCTACCTTGTTTATACCTCTAAGGTCCTGCCCAGTATACCTGCACTGTGATTGGACACTCTAACCGTGGCAGACTCGTGTTATGATTCATAGCCGTTTAAGGTACTTGGTAAAATGTGTGGTCATGGTCAGTGGCACATGCCAACCTTGTCAAGGCATTGCGCACAATAGTCGTGCCAAGACACCAGTTTTTTCCTTGTCTATACCTGCAAGGTCATGCATATTAGATGTGCGCTGTGATTGGGCACTCTGACCGTGGCTGACTCGTGTTACGATTCG
The DNA here is from genome assembly GCA_023375785.1 of Penium margaritaceum. NCBI lineage: Eukaryota > Viridiplantae > Streptophyta > Zygnematophyceae > Desmidiales > Peniaceae > Penium > Penium margaritaceum. Next base: position 160,376 of record SZWC01000797.1, on the reverse strand, counting down.
TAGAAGTGAAAGTCATTTGGCAAACGTTGTGGTCATGGTCTGTGGCTCATGCCAACTTTGTCAAGGCATTGCGCACAATAGCCAAACCGAGCCACCAGTATTGTGCCTTGTGTATGCTTGTAAGGTCATGCCCTGTATATGTACACTGTGATTGCACACTCTGACCGTGGTTGACTTGTGTTAAGACCGATAGAACTAGATGTCACTTGGATACACTTGTGGTCATGGTCAGTGGAACATGCCAACTTTGTCAAGGCAATGTGCACAAAAGCCACACCAAGCATCCAGTATCATACCTTGTTTATACCTGCAAGATCATGCCTAGTACATCTGCACTGTGATTGGACACTCTGACCGTGGCTGACTCGTGTTATGATCAATAGAAGTAAAAGTCACTTGGGTACATTTGTGGTCATGGTCAGTGGCACATGCCAACTTTTTCATAGCAATGCGCACAAGAGCCATGCCAAGCCACTGGTTTTTTACCTTGTTTGTAAATGCAAGGTCATGCATATTAGATGTGCACTGTGATTGGGCACTCTGACTGTGGCTGACTCGTGTTACAATTCATTGAAGCTAAAGTCACTTGGTAAACGTTGTGGTCATGGTCAGTGGCACATGCCAACTTTTTCATAGCAATGCGCACAAGAGCCATGCCAAGCCACTGGTTTTTTACCTTGTTTGTAAATGCAAGGTCATGCATATTAGATGTGCACTGTGATTGGGCACTCTGACTGTGGCTGACTCGTGTTACAATTCATTGAAGCTAAAGTCACTTGGTAAACGTTTTGGTCATGGTCAGTGGCACATGCCATCTTTTTCAAGGCATTGCGCACAATAGCCACACCGAGCTACCAGTATTCTACCTTGTTTGAACCTGCAAGACCATTCCTATTACTTTTGCAATGTGATTGGACACAGTGACCGTGGCTGACGCGTGTTGTGATCAATAGGAATAAACATCACTTGGATACATTTGTGGTCATGGTCTGTGGCACATGCCAACTTTGTCAAGGTATTGCACACAATAGCCACATCGAGCCACCCGTATTATACCTTGTTTACACCTGTAACGTCATGCCAAGTATATCTGTACTGTGATTGGACACTCTGACCGTGGCTGACTCGTGTTATGATTCATAGCCGTTTAAGGTACTTGGTAAACTTTGTTGTCATGGTCAGTGGCACATGCCAACTTTGTCAAGGCATTGCGCACAATAGCCGTGCCAAGGCACCGGTTTTTTACCCTCTTCATACCTGCAAGGTCATCCCTAGTACGTCTGAGCTGTGATTGGGCACTTTGAATGTAGCTGACTCGTGTTGTGATCAATAGGAATAAATATCACTTGGATACATTTGTGGTCATGGTCAGTGGCACATGCCAACTTTATCAAGGTATTGCACACAATAGCCACACCGAGTCACCAGTATTCTACCTTGTTTGCATGTGCAAGATCATGCCTAGTACATCTGCATTGTGATTGGACACTCTGACTGTGGCGGACTCGTGTTATGATCAATAGAAGTAAAAATCACTAGGATATATTTTTGGTCATGGTCAGTGGAACATGCCAACGTTTTCAAGGCATTCCACACAATAGCCACACCGAACCACCAGTATTCTACGTTGTTTGCACCTGCAAGATCATGCCTAGTACATCTGCACCATGATTGGACACTCTCACCGTGGTTGACTTGTGTTATGATTCATCGCCGTTTAAGGTACTTGGTAAACTTTGTGGTCATGGTGAGTGCCACATGCCAACTTTGTCAAGGCATTGCGCAGAAAAGCCGTGCCACGCCACAGGGTTTTTACCTTGTTTACACCTGCAATGTCATGTGAAGTACATCGAAACTATGATTGGAAGCTCTGACCGTGGCTGACTAATGTTACGATTCGTAGAAGTTAAAGTCACTTGGTAAACTTTGTGGTCATGGTCAGTGGCACATACCAACCTTGTCAAGGCATTCCGCACAATAGCCACACCGAGCCATCAATATTCTACCTTGTTCATACCTGTAAGGTCATGCCCAATACATCTGCACTGTGATTGGGCACTCTAACTGTGGCTGACTTGTGTTACGATTCGTAGAAGTTAAACTCACTTGGTAAAGTTCGTGGTCATGGTCAGTGGCACATGCCGACTTTGTCAAGGCATTGCGCACAATAGCCACACCGAGCCACCCATGTTCTACCTTGTTTGAACCTGAAAGACCATGCCTAGTACATCTGCACTGTGATTGGACACTCTGACTGTGGCTGACTTGTGTTATGATCAACTGAAGTAAAAGTCACTTGGATACATTTGTGGTCATGGGTAGTGACACGTGCCAACTTTATCAAGGCATTGCGCACAATAGCCACACCGAGCCACCAGTATTCTACCTTGTTTATACCTGTAAGGTCCTGCCCAGTATACCTGCACTGTGATTGGACACTCTTACCGTGGCCGACTCGTGTTATGATTCATAGCCGCTTAAGGTACTTGGTAAACTTTGTGGTCATTGTCAGTGCCACATGCCAAGTTTGTCAAGGCATTGCGCACAATAGCCGTGCCAAGACACCAGTTTTTTCCCTCGTTTATACCTGCAAGGTCATGCATATTAAATGTTCGCTGTGATTGGGCACTCTGACCGTGGCTGACTCGTGTTACGATTCGTATAACTTAAAGTCACTTGGAAACCTTTGTGGTCATGGTCTGTGGCACATGCCAACTTTGTCAGGGCATTGCGCACAATAGCCACCGAGCCACCAGTATTGTACCTTGTTTATACCTGTAAGGTCATGCCCTGTATATCTACACTGTGATTGCACACTCTGACCGTGGCTGACTTGTATTATGATCAACATAAGTAAATGTCACTTGGATACATTTGTGGTCATGGTCAGTGGCACATGCCAACTTTGTCAAGGCAATGCGCGCAATAGCCATGCCAAGCCACTGGTTTTTTACCTTGTTTGTAAATGCAAGTTCATGCATATTAGATGTGCACTGGGATTAGGCACTCTGACTGTGGCTGACTCGTGTTACGATTCATAGATGTTAAAGTCACTTGGTAAACTTTGTGGTCGTGGTCAGTGGCACATGCCAACGTTTTCAAGGCATTGCGCACAATAGCCACACCCAGCTACCAGTAATCTACTGTGTTTGAACCTGTAAGATCATTCCTAGTACTTTTGCATTGCGATTGGACACTCTGACCGTGGCTGACTCGTGTTATGGTTCATAGCCGTTTAATGTACTTGGTAAACTTTGTGGTCATGGTCAGTGGCACATGCCAACTTTGTCAAGGCATTGCTCACAATAGCCACACCGAGTCACCAGTATTCTACCTTGTCTGCACGTGCTAGATCATGCCTAGTACATCTGCACTGTGAATGGACAATCTGACCGTGGCGGACTCGTGTTATGATCAATAGAAGTAAAAGTCACTAGGATATATTTGTGGTCATGGTCAGTGGCACATGCCAACGTTTTCAAGGCATTCCACACAATAGTCACACCGAGCCACCAGTATTCTACCTTGTTTGCACTTGCAAGATCATGCCTAGTACATCAGCACTGTGATTGGACACTCTGACCGTGGTTGACTCGTGTTATGATTCATAGCCGTTTAAGGTACTTGGTAAACTTTGTGGTCATGGTCAGTGCCACATGCCAACTTTGTCAAGGCATTGGGCACAATAGCCGTGCCAAGCCAGCGGTGTTTTGCCTTTTTTATACCTACAATTTCATGCCTAGTACATATGAACTGTGATTGGGCACTCTGACTGTGGCTGAATCGTGTTACAATTCGTAGAAGTTAAAGTCACTTGGTAAACCTTGTGGTCATGGTCAGTGGCACATGCCAACTTTTTCAAGGCATTGGACATAATAGCCATGCCAAGCCACACGTATTCTACCTTGTTTGCACTTGTAAGATCATGCCGAATACATCTGCAAGGTGATTGGACACTCTGACCGTGGCTGACTCGTGTTATGATCAATAGAAGTAAACGTCACTTGGATACATTTGTGGTCATGGTCAGTGGTACATGCCAACTTTGTCAAGGCATTGCGCACAATAGCCACACCGAGCCACTAGTTTTCTACATTGTTTATACCTGCAAGATCATGCCTAGTACATCTGCACTGTGATTGGATGCTCTGACCGTGGCTGACTCGTGTTATGATCAATAGAAGTAAAAGTCACTTGGATACATCCGTGGTCATGGGCAGTGGCACATACCAACTTTGTCAAGGCATTGCGCACAATAGCCACTCCGAGCCACCCGTTTTCTACCTTGTTTGTACTTGCATGGTCATGCCTAGTTCATCTGCACTGTGACCGGACACTCTGACCGTGGCTGACTCGTGTTATGATTCATAGCCGTGTGAGGTACTTGGTATACTTTGTGGTCATGGTAACTGGCACATGCCAACATTGTCAAGGCATTGCGCGCAATAGCCGTGCCAAGCCACCGGGTTCTAACCTTTTTATACCTGCAAGGTCATGCATGTTAGATGTGCACTGTGACTGGGTACTCTAACCGTGGCTGACTCATGTTACGATTCGTATAAGTTAAAGTCACCTGGAAAACTTTGTGGTCTTGGTCAGTGGCACATGCCGACATTGTCAAGGCATTGCGCAAAATAGCCACACCGAGCCACCAGTATTCTACCTTGTTTGCACCTGCAAGAACATGCATAGTAAATCTGCACTGTGATTGGACACTCGAACCGTGGGTGACTACTGTTTTCATCAATAGAAGTAAATGTCACTTGGATACGTTTGTGGGCATGGTCAGTGGCACATGCCAACTTTGGCAAGACATTGCGCACAAAAGCCACACCAAGCAACCTGTATTCCACCTTGTTTACACCTCGAAGGTTATGCCCAGTATATGTGCACTCTGATTGGACACTCAGACCGTGGCTGACTCGTGTTATGATTCATAGCCGTTACAGGTACTTGGTAAATCTTGTGGTCATGGTCAGTGGCACACGCCGACTTTGTCAAGGCATCGCGCACAATAGCCACACCGAGCCACCAGTACTATACCTTGTTTGAACCTGCAAGACCATGCCTATTACATCTGCACTGTGATTGGACACTCTCACCGTGGCTGACTTGTGTTATGATCAATAGAAGTAAAAGTCACTTGGATACATTTGAAGTCATGGTTAGTGACACGTACCAACTTTATCAAGGCATTGCGCACAACAGCCACACCGAGCCACCAGTATTCTACCTTGTTTAGACCTGTAAGGTCATGCCCAGTATATCTGCACTGTCATTGGACACTCTCACCGTGGCTGACTCGTGTTATGATTCATAGCCGTTTAATGTACTTGGTAAACTTTGTGATCATGGTCAGTGGCACGTGCCAACTTTGTCAAGGCATTGTGCACAATAGCCGTGCCAAGGCACCGGTTTTTTACCCTATTTATACCTGCAAGGTCATGCATATTAGATGTGCACTGTGATTGGGCACTCCGACTCTGGCTGACATGTGTTACGATTCAAAGACGTTTAACTCACTTGGTTATCCTTGTGGTCATGGTCAGTGGCACATGCCAACTTTGTCAAGGCATTGCGCACAATAGCCACACTGAGCCACCAGGGTTCTAGCTTGTTCAAATGTACAAGGTCATGCCTAGTATATCTGCAATGCGATTGGACACTCTGACCGTGACTGACTCGTGTTATGATCAATAGAAGTAAAAGTCACTTGGATACATTTGTGGTCATGGTCAGTGGCACATGTTAACCTTGTCAAGGCATTGCGCACAATAGCCGTGCCAAACCACCGGTTTTTTATCTTGTTTATACATTCAAGGTCATGCATATTATATGTGCACTATGATTGGGCACTCTGACTGTGGCTGACTCATGTTACGATTCGTAGAAGTTAAAGTCACTTGGTAAACTTTGTGGTCATGGTCAGTGGCACATGCCAACTTTGTCAAGGCATTGCGCACAATAGCCACACCGAGCCAACAGTGTTCTACGTTGTTTGTACCTGCAAGGTCATGCCTAGTACAACTGCACTGTGATTGGACACTCTGACCGTGGCGGACTCGTGTTATGATTCATAGCCGCTTAAGGTACTTGGTAAACTTGGTGGTCATGACCAGTGGCCCTTGCCAACTTTGTCATGGCATTGCGCACTATAGCCACCCAAAGCCACCAGTATTCTACCTTGTTTGCACCTCCAAGATCATGCCTAGTACATCTGCACTGTGATTGGACACACTGACCGTGGCTGCCTCGTGTTATGATGAATAGAAGTAAAAGTCACTTGGATACATTTGTGGTCATGGTCAGTGGCACATGCCAACTTTGTCAAGGCATTGCGCACAATAGCCAAACCGAGCCACCAGTATTCTACCTTGTTTGCACCTGCAAGGTCATGCCCAGTATATCTGCAATGTGAGTGGACAGTCTGACCGTGGTCAACTCGTGTTATGGTTCATAGCCGTTTAAGGTACTTGGTAAACTTTGTGGTCATGGTCAGTGGCCCATGCCAACTTTGTCAAGTCATTGCGCACAATTGCCGTGCCAAGACAACGGTTTTTTACCCTGTTTATATGTGCAATGTCACCCCTAGTACATATGATTTGTGATTGGGCACTCTGACTGTGGCTGACTCGTGTTACAATTTCTAGAAGTTAAAGTCACATGGTAAACTTTGTGGTCATGGTCAGTGGCACCTGCCAACTTTGTCAAGGCATTGTGCACAATAGCCGTGCCAAGATACCAGAAATTTACCCAGTTTGTACCTGCAAGGTCATGCATATAAGATGTACACTGTGATTGGGCACTCCGACTGTGGCTGACACGTGTTACAATTGAAAGGAGTTAAAGTCACTTGGTAAACTATGTGGTCATGGTCAGTGGCACATGCCAACTTTGTCAAGACACTGCGGACAATAGCCACACCGAGCCACCAGTATTCTACCTTAGTTATACCTGTAAGATCATGCACAGCACATATGCACTGTGATTGGACACTCTGACCGTGGCTGCCTTGTGTTATGATTCATAGCCATTTATTGTACTTGGTAAACTTTGTGGGCATGGTGAGTGCCACATGCCAAATTTGTCAAGGCATTGCGCAGAATAGCCGTGCCACACCACAGGTTTTTTACCTTGTGTATACCTGCAAGGTCATGTCCAGTACATCTGAACTGTGATTGGATGCTTTGACCCTGGCTGACTCGTGTTAGGATTCGTAGAAGTTTAAGTCACTTGGTAAACTTTGTGGTCATGGTCAGTGGCACATGCCAACTTTGTCAAGGCATTGCGCACAATAGCCACACCGAGACACCAATATTCTACCTTGTTTATACCTGCAAGGTTATGCCCAATACATCTGCACTGTGATTGGGCACTCTAACTGTGGCTGACGCGTGTTAAGATTCGTAGAAGTTAAACCCACTTCGTAAACTTTGTGGTCATGGTCAGTGGCACACGCTGACTTTGTCAAGGCATCGCGCACAATAGCCACACCGAGCCACCAGTATTCTACCTTGTTTGAACCTGCAAGACCATGCCTAGTACATCTGCACTGTGAGTGGACACTCTGACCGTGGCTAACTTGTGTTATGATCAACAGAAGTAAAAGTCACTTGGATACATTTGAAGTCATGGTTAGTGACACGTACCAACTTTATCAAGGCATTGCGCACAATAGCCACACCGAGCCACCAGTATTCTACCTTGTTTAGACCTGTAAGGTCCTGCCCGGTATACCTGCACTGTGATTGGACACTCTAACCGTGGCTGACTCCTGTTGTGATTCATAGCCGTTTAAGGTACTTGGTAAACTTTGTGGTCATGGTCAGTGGCACATGCCAACTTTGTCAAGGCATTGCGCACAATAGCCGTGCCAATACACCAATTTTTTTCCTTGTTTATACCTGGAAGGTCATGCATATTAGATGTGCGCTGTGATTGGGCACTCTGACCGTGGCTGACTCGTGTTACGATTCATAGAAGTTAAATTCACTTGGTAATCGTTGTGGTCATGGTCAGTGGAACATGCAAACTTTTTCAAGGCATTGCGTACAATAGCCACACCGAGCTACCAGTATTCTACCTTGTTTGAATGTGCAAGATCATTCCTAGTACTTTTGCAATGTGATTGGACACTCTGAATGTGGCTGACTCGTGTTATGATCAGTAGAAGTAAACGTCACTTAGATACACTTGAGGTCATGGTCTGTGGTACATGCCAACTTTGTCAAGGTATTGCACACAAGCCACACCGAGCCACCCGTATTATACCTTGTTTATACCTGTAAGGTCATGCCCAGTATATCTGCACTGTGATTGGACACTCTGACCGTGGCTGACTCGTGTTATGATTCGCAGCCGTTTAATGAACTTGGTAAACTTTGTGGTCATGGGCAGTGGCACATGCCAACTTTGTCAAGGCATTGCACACCATAGCCACACCGAGTCACCAGTATTCTACCTTGTTTGCACGTGCAAGATCATGCCTAGTACATCTGTACTGTGATTGGACACTCTGACCGTGACGGACTCGTGTTATGATCAATAGTAGTAAACGTCACTAGGATATATTTGTGGTCATGGTCAGTGGCACATGCCAACGGTTTCAAGGCATTCCACACAATAGCCACATCCAGCCACCAGTATTCTACCTTGTTTGCACCTGCAAGATCATTCCTAGTACATCTGCACTGTGATTGGACACTTTGACCGTGGTTGACTCGTGTTATGATTCATAGTCGTTTAAGGTACTTGGTAAACTTTGTGGTCATGGTCAGTGCCACATGTCAACTTTGTCAAGGCATTGTGCACAATAACCGTGCCAAGCCACAGGTTTTTTACCTTATTCATACCTGCAAGGTCATGCCTATACATGTAAATTGTGATTGGGCACTCTGACCGTGGCTGACTCGTGTTACGATTCGTAGACGTTAAAGTCACTTTGTAAGCTTTGTGGTCATGGTCAGTGGCACATGCCAACTTTGTCAAGGCATTGCGCACAATAGCCACTCCGAGCCACCAGTGTTGAACCTTGTTTGTACCTGTAAGATCATGCCTAGTACATCTGCACTGTGATTGGAAACTCTGACTGTGGCTGACTCGTGTTGTGATTCATAGCCGTTTAAGGTACTTGGTAAACTTTGTGATCATGGTCAGTGGCACATGCCGACTTTGTCAAGGCATTGCGCACAAGAGCCGTGCAAAGCCACCGGTGTTTTACCTTGTGTATACCTGCAAGGTCATGCATATTAGATATGCACTGTGATTGGGTACTCTGACCGTGGCTGACTCGTGTTATGATTCGTAGAAGTTAAACACGTCTGGTAAACTTTGTGGTCATGGTCAGTGACACATGCCAACTTTGTCAAGGCATTGCACACAATAGCCACATCGAGCCACCACTATTCTACCTTCTTTGAACCTGCAAGATCATTCCTAGTACATCTGCACTGTGATTGGACACTCTGACCGTGGCTGACTCATGTTATTATCAATAGAATTCAAAGTCACTTGGATACATTTGTGGTCATGGTCAGTGGCACATGCCAACTTTGTCAAGGCATTGCGCACAATAGCCACACCAAGCCACCAGTATTCTACATTGTTTGCACCAGTAAGATCATGCCTAGTACATCTGCACTGTGATTGGAAACTCAGACCGTGGCTGACTCGTGTTATGATCAATAGAAGTAAACGTCACTTGGATACATGTGTGGTCATGGTCAGTGGCACATGCTAACTTTGTCGAGGCATTACGCACAATAGCGACACCAAGCCACCAGTATTCTACCTTGTTTATACCTAGAAGGTCATACCCAGGATATCTGCACTGTGATTGGACACTCTGACCGTGGCTGACTCGTGTTATGATTCATAGCCCTTTAAGGTACTTGGTAAACTTTGTGGTCATGATCAGTGGTACATGCCAACTTTGTCAAGGCATTGCGCACAATAGCAGTGCCAAGCCACCAGTATTCTACCTTGTTTATACCTGCAAGGTTATGCCTAGTACATCTGAACTGTGACTGGACACGCTGACCGTGGCTGACTCGTGTTGTGATTCATAAAAATAAAAGTCTCTTGGATACATTTGTGGTCATGGTCAGTGGTACATGCCAACTTTGTCAAGGCATTGCGACCAATAGCCACACCGAGCCACCAGTATTGTACCTTGTTTATACTTGTAAGGACATGCCCAGTATATCTGCGCTGTGATTGGACACTCTGACTGTGGCTGACTCGTACTATGGTTCATAGCCGTTTAAGGTACTTGGTAAACTTCGTGGTCGTGATCAGTGGTACATGCCAACTTTGCGAGGGCATTGCGTACAATAGAAAGGAACAAGCCACCGGCTTTTTTCCTTGTGTATACCTGCAAGGTCCTGTATATTAGATGTGCGCTGTGATTGGGCACTCTGACCGTGGCTGACCCGTGTTACGATTCGTAGAACTTAAACTCATTTGGTAAAACTTTGTGGTCATGATCTCTGGCACATGCCAGCTTTGTCAAGGCATTGCGCACAATAGCCACACCGAGCCACTAGTATTCTACCTTGTTTATACCTGCAAGATTATGCCTAGTACATATGAACTGTGAATGGACCCTCTAACCATTGCTGCCTTGTATTATGATCAATAGAAGTAAACGTCACTTGGATTCATTTGTGGTCATGGTCAGTGACACATGCCAACTTTGTCAAGGCATTGTGTACAATAGCCACAGCGATCCACCAGTATTCTACCTTGTTTGTACCTGCGAGATCATGCTCAGTACATCTGCACTGTGATTGGACACTCTGACAGTGGCTGACTCGTGTTACGATCAATAGACGTAAAAGTCACTTGGATACATTTGTGGTCATGGTCAGTGGCACATGCCAACTTTGTCAAGGCATTGCGTACAATAGCCACACCGAGCCACCAGTATTCTATATTGTTTATACCTGCAAGGTCATGCACAGTATATTTGCACTGTGATTGGACACTCTGACCGTGGCTGACTCGTGTTATGACTCATAGCTGTTTAAGGTACTTGGTTAATTTTGTGGTCATGGTTAGTGGCACATGCCAACCTTGTCAAGGCATTGCGCACAATAACCGTGCCAAGACACCGGTTTTTTTCCCTGTTAAGACCTGCAAGGTCATGCATATTAGATGTGCACTGTGATTGGGCACGCTGACCGTGGCTGACTCGTGTTACAATTCGTAGAAGTTAAAGTCACTTGGTAAACTTTTGTGGTCATGGTCAGTTGCACATGCCAACTTTGTCAAGGTATTGCGCACAATAGCCACATCGATCCACCAGCATTTTACCTTGTTTGAACCTGCAAGATCATGCTTAGAAATCTGCACTGTGATTGGACACTCTGACCATGGCTGACTCGTGTTATGATCAATAGAAGTAAAAGTCACTTGGATACATTTGTGGTCATGGTCAGTGGCACGTGCCAACTTTGTCAAGGCATTGCGCACAATAGCCACACTGAGCCACCAGAATTCTACCTTGTTTGCACCTGCAAGATGATGCCTAGTATATCTGCACTGTGATTGGACACTCTGACCATGGCTGAGTCGTGTTATGATCAATAGAAGTTAAAGTCACTTGGATGTATTTGTGGCCATGGTCATTGGCACATGCCAACTTTGTCAAGGCATTGCGCACTATACCCACATCGAGCCAAAAGTATTATATTCTGTTTGAACCTGCAAGGTCATCCCTAGTACATCTGCACTGTGATTAGCCACTCAGACCATGGCTGACTCCTGTTATGATCAATAGAAGTAAAAGTCACTTGGATACATTTGTGGTCATGATCAGTGGCACATGCCAACTATGTCAAGGCATTGCGCACAATAGCCACACCGAGCCACCAGTAATCTTTCTTGTTTATACCTGTAAGGTCATGCCGAGTATATCTGCACTGTGATTGGACACACTGACCGTGTCTGACTCGTGTTATGATTCATAACCGTTTAATGAACTTGGTAAACTTTGTGGTCATGATCAGTGGCACATGCCATCTTTGTCAAGGCATTGCGCACAATAGCCGTGCCAAGCCACCGGTTTTTTACCTTGTTTATACCTGCAAGGTCATGCATATTAGATGTGCGCTTTGATTAGGCAATCTGACTGTGGGTGACTGGTGTTATGATTCGTATAAGTTAAAGTCAGTTGGTAAACGTTGTGGTTATGATCAGTGGCACATGCCAACTTTGTCAAGGCATTGCGCACAATCGCCACATGGAGCCACCAGTATTCTACCTTGTTTGCACGTGCAAGATTATGCCTAGTACATCTGCTGTTTGATTGGACACTCTGACCGTGGCTGACTCGTGTTATGATCAATACAAGTAAAAGTCACTTGGATACATTTTTGTTCATGATCAGTGGCACATGCCAATTTTGTCAAGGCATTGCGCACAATAGCCACACCGAGCCTCCAGTATTCTACGTTTTTTGCACCTGCAAGAGCATGCCTACTACATCTGCACTGTGATTGGACACTCTGACCGTGGCTGACTTGTGTTATGATCAATAGAAGTAAAAGTCACTTTGATACATTTGTGGTCATGGTCAGTGGCACATGCCAACTTTGTCAATAATTGCGCATAATAGCCACACCGAGCCACCAGTATTCTACCTTTTCTATACCTGCAAGGTCACGCCTAGTATATCTGCACTGTGATTGGACACTCTAACCGTGGCTGACTCATGTTATGATTCATAGCCGTTTATTGTACTTGGTAAACTTTGTGGTCATGGTCAGTGGCACATGCCAGCTTTGTCAAGGCATTCCGCACAATAGCCGTGCCAAGCCACCGGTGTTTTACCTTGTTTATACCTGCAAGGTCATGCATATTAGATGTGCGCTTTGATTGGGCACTCTAACTGTGGCTGACTCGTGTTATGATTCGTAGGAGTTAAAGTCACTTGGTGAACTTTGTGATCATGGTCAGTGGCACATGCCAACTTTGCCAAGGCATTGCGACAATAGTCACACCAAGCCAACAGTATTCTACCTTGTTTGCACCTACAAGATAAAGCCTAGTACATCTGCACTGTGATTGGACACTCTTACCGTGGTTGACTCGTGTTATGATCAATAGAAGAAAAAATCACTTGTATGCATTTCTTGTCATGGTCAGTGGCACATGCCAACTTTGTCAAGGTATTGCGCACAAGAGCCACACCGAGCCACCAGTATTTTACCTTGTTTATACCTGTGAGGTCATGTCCAGTATATCTGCACTGTGACTGGGCACTCTGACCATGGCTGACTCGTGTTATGATTCATAGCCCTTTAAGGTACTTGGTAAACTTTGTGGTCATGGTCAGTGGCACATGCCAACTTTGTCAAGGCATTGCGCACAAAAGCCATGCCAAGCCACCGGGTTTTTAACTTGTTTATAACTGCAAGGTCATGCATACTACATGTGCACTGTGATTGGGCACTCTGACCCTGGCTGACTCGTGTTATGATTCGCAGACGTTAATGTCACTTGGTAAACTTTGTGGTCATGATCAGTGGGACATGCCAACTTTGTCAAGGCATTGTGCAAACTAGCCACATGGAGCCACAAGTATTCTACCTTGTTTGCACCTGCAAGACCATGCCTAGTACATCTGCACTGTGATTGGACACTCTGACCGTGGCTGACTTGTGTTATCATCAATAGAAGTAAAAGTTACTTTGATGTATTTGTGGTCATGGCAGTGGCACATGCCAACTTTGTCAAGGCATTGCGCACAATAGCCGTGCCAAGCCACCGGTTTTTTACCTTGTTTATACCTGCAACGTCGTGCATATTAGATGTAAGCTGTGATTGGGCACTCTGACTGTGGCTGACTCGTGTTACGATTCGTAGAAGTTAAAGTCACATGGTAAACTTTGTGGTCATGGTCAATGGCACATTCCAAGTTTGTCAAGGCATTGCGCACTATAGCCACACCGAGCCACCAGTATTCTACCTTTTTTCAACCTGCAAGATCATGCCTAGTACATGTGCACTGTGATTGGACACTCTAACCGTGGCTGACTTGTGTTATGATCAATAGAAGTAAAAGTCACTTGGATACATTTGTGGTCACGGTCAGTGGCACATGCCAGCTTTGTCAAGGCATTGCGCACAATAGCCAAACTGAGCCACCAGTATTCTACCTTGTTTACACCTGCACGATCATGCCTAGTACATCTGCACCGTGATCGGACACTCTGACCGTGGCTGACTCGTGTTATGATCTTTAGAAGAAAAAGTCATTTGGATACAGTTGTGGTCATGGTCAGTGGGACATGCTAACGTTGTCAAGGAACTGCGCACAATAGCCACACCGAGCCACCAGTATTCTACCTTAATTATACATTCAAGGTCATGCCCAGTATATGTGCATTGTGATTGGACACTCTGACCGTGGCTGACTTGTGTTATGATTTATAGCGGTTTAATGTACTTGGTAAACTTTGTTTTCATGGTCAGTGGCACATGCCAACTTTGTCAAGGCATTGCGCACAATAGCCATGCCAAGCCACCGGTTTTTTACCTTGCTCATACCTGCAAGGCCATGCATATTAGAAGTACGCTTTCATTGGGCACTCTTACCATGGCTGACTCTTGTTATGATTCGTAGAAGTTAAAGTTACATGGTATACTATGTGGTCCTGATCAGTGGTACATGCCAACTTTGTCAAGGCATTGCGCACAATAGCCACATGGAGCCACCAGTATTCTATCTCGTTTTCACCTGCAAGATCATGCCTAGTACATCTTCACTATGATTGGACACTCTGACCCTGGCTGACTCGTGTTATGATCCATATAAGTAAACGTCACTTGGATACATTTGTGGTCATGGTCAGTGGCACATGCCGATTTTCTTAAGGCATTGCGCACAATAGCCACACCGAGCCACCAGTATTTTACCTTGTTTATACCTGTAAGGGCATGCCCAGTATGTCTGCACTGTGATTGGACACTCTGACCGTGGCTGACTCGTGTTATGATTCATAGCCGTTAAAGGTACTTGGTAAACTTTGTGGTCATGGTCAGTGGCACATGCCAAATTTGCCAAGGCATTGCGCACAATAGCTGTGCCAAGCCACCGGTTTTTTCATTTATTTGTACCTGCAAGGTCATGCATATTAGATGTGTGGTCACTCTGACCGTGGCTGACTCGTGTTATGATTCGCAGACGTTAAAGTCACTTGGTAAACTTTGTGGTCATGGTCAGTGGCACATGCCAACTTTGTCAAGGCATTGTGCACAATAGCCACATGGAGCCGCCAGTATTCTACCTTGTTTGCACCTGCAAGATCATTCCTAGTACATCTGCACTGTGATTGGACACTCTGACCGTGGCTGACTCGTGTTATGATCAATAGAAGTAAAAGTCAATTGGATATATTTCTCGTCATGGTCAGTGGCACATGCCAGCTTTGCCAAGGCACTGCGCACAATAGCCACACGGAGCCACCAGTATTTCACCTTGTTCATACCTGTACAGTCCTGTCCAGTATATATGCACTGTGATTGGACACTCTGAGCGTTGCTGACTCGTGTTATGATTCATAGCCGTTAAAGTTCCTTGGTAAACTTTGTGGTCATGGCAGTGGCACATGCCAACTTTGTCAAGGCATTGCGCACAATAGCCGTGCGAAGCCACCGGTTTTTACATTGTTTTCACCTGCAAGGTCGTGCATATTAGATGTACGCTGTGATTGGGCACTCTGACCATGGCTGACTCGTGTTACGATTCGTAGAAGCTAAAGTCACATGGTAAACTTTGTGGTCATGGTCAGTGGCACATGCAAACTTTGTCAAGCCATTGCGCAAAATAGCCACACCAAGCCACCCGTATTCGACCTTTTTTTAACCTGCAATATCATGCCTAGTACATCTGCACTGTGATTGGACACTTTGATCGCGGCTGACTCGTGTTATGATCAATAGAAGTAAAAGTCACTTGGATACATTTGTGGTCAAGGTCCGTGGCACATGCCAACTTTGTCAAGGCATTGCGCATAATAGCCAAACCGAGCCACTAGTATTCTACCTTGTTTGCACCTGCACGGTCATGCCTAGTACATCTGCACTTTGATTGGATACTCTGACCGTGGCTGACTCGTATTACGATTCGTAAAAGATCATGCCTTGTACATTCGCATTGTTATTGGACACTCTGACCGTGGCTGACTCGTGCTATGATCAATAGAAGTACAAGTCACTTGGATACTTTTGTGGTGATGGTCTGTGGCACATACCAACTTTTTCAAGGCATTGCACACAATAGCCACACCGAGCCATCAGTATTGTACCTTGTTTATACGTGTAAGGTAATGCCTAGTATATCTGCACTGTGATTGGACACTCTGACCGTGGCTGACTCGTGTTATGATTCATAGCCGTTTAAGGTACTTTGTAAACTTTGTGGTCATGATAAGTGGCACATGCCAACTTTGTCAAGGCACTGCACACAATAGCCATGCCAAGCCAGGGGGTTTTTACCTTGTTTATACCTGCAAGGTCATGCCTAGTACATCTGGACTGTGATTGGGCACCATGACTGTGGTTGACTCGTGTTACGATTCGTAGAAGTCAAGGTTACTTGGTAAACTTTGCGGCCATGGTCAGTGGCACATGCCAACTTTCTCAAGGCATTGCGCACAATAGCAGTGCCAAGACACTGGGTTTCTATCCTGTTTATACCTGCAAGGTCATGCATGTTAGATATGCACTGTGATTGGGTACTCTGATCGTGGCTGACTCCTGTTATGATTTGTAGAGGTTAAAGTCACTTGGTAACCTTTGTGGTCATGGTCAGTGGCACATGCCAACTTTGTCAAGGCATTGTGCACAAGAGCCACACCGAGCCACCAGTATTGTACCTTGTTTGCACCTGCAAGATTGTGCCTAGTACTTCTGCACTTTTATTGGACTCTCTCACCGTGGCTGACTCGTGTTATGATCAATAGAAGTAAATGTCACTTGGATACATTTGTGGTCATGGTCAGTGGCACATTCCAACTTTGTCGAGGCATTGCGCACAATAGGTACACCGAGCCACCAGTATTCTACCTTGTTTATACCTGCAAGGTCATGCATATTAGATGCGCACTGTGATTGGGCACTCTGACCGTGGCTGACTCGTATTACGATTCGTATAAGTTAAAGTCACTTGCTAAACTTTGTGGTCATGATCAGTGGCACATGCCAACTTCGTCAAGGCATTGCGCACAATAGCCACACGGAGCCACCAGTATTCTACGCTGTTTGCACCTGCAAGGTCATGCCTAGTTCATCTGCACTGCGAGTGGACACTCTAACCGTGGCTGACTCGTGTTATGATCAATAGAAGTTAAAGTCACTTGGATTCATTTGTGGTCATGGTCAGTGGCACCTGCCAAATTTGTCAAGGCGTTGCGCACAATAGCCACACCGAGCAACCAGAATTCTACCTTGTCCATACCTGTAAGGTCATGCCCAATATATCTGCACTGTGATTGGACACTCTGACCGTGGCTGACTTGTGTTATCATTCATAGCCGTTTAAGGTACTTGGTAAACTTTGTGGTCATGGTCAGTGGCACATGCCAACTTTGTTAAGCCATTGCGCACAATAGTCATGCCAAGCCACGGGATTTTTACCTTGTTTATACCTGCAAGGTCATGCCTAGTACATCTGAACTATGATTGGGCACTCTGACTTTGGATGACTCTGTCAGTAAATTGTAGATGGCCACAGACACATTTGGGGAGTTGATGCACACATGAATGAGATCTGAACAGGTTGGGCGCAGTCCGAGTGACGAGCGCTGTGGGAAAGATGGTGAGGCCAACACAACTGAGTGAGGTATGGATACATGACTGCTGGGAAATGTGATGAGCATCAGAGAAGCATGATGATAGCATAAGCTGATGGTGGCAGTGCCGAGGCGCGGGCCGCGAGGCCGCAGCGCCGAGGCACGGGCCAGTAAAATCCAAGGACCGCAGCGACAAAGCGCGGGCCGACGAGAAGAGTAACGTTGATGAACAAGGGCCGCAGTGTAGTTACATGGGCCAAGAGCGGAATCATGATGGAAGTGCCACAGCGCCAGGTTGCCAGCACGGAAGCCAGTTGGTCCAGCTTGCCGCAGCGCATGTACGCGGGCTGGTGGAACAACCAAGTTGACATGCCTTGATACATCTGAGCGGGCTACGATGACTGAGATGATAAGCAGGATGAACAGCGGCAAAGGGTGGAGGCAGGCCATAAGGCCGAGCCTGAGTGGGGGCAGGGCGAGAGCCCGTGCCGAGAAGAAAGGCATGGCTGATTGATAAATGACCACAAAGGGCAAAGCATACAAGAGTGAAACTAGAGTTAAGTACTAGAACTAAGCTAGCCTAGGTGCCTCACCGGCTACGGTGGGCGATACGTGAGGCGACGCCTGAGGCGTGCTTGTGCCCTAACGGCCCGTAGTGCCTTGGGCGGACTTCGCCGCTGCTTTCTCTGGTGACCGGTCCAAGAGTGTGGTGTGAGGGCGCAGGTACCGTTGAAATGTAGCGAGTACCGCACCGCCAATGGTAGGTTCCCGCCGATAGGTGGACGGCGGTTGTCATGGGTAGGACTAGCCGGTAGAGTTTGGCGGGACGTAGTCGGCCGTTGTCTGCGCGGGAGGAGCCGTTCACCGGTTGTGGTCCATTTTGGCTGGTTGCTGCTGGAGGTGAACCAGTCTGGGATTTTCCAATATCCCCGGTGCGAGTTTTCCCATCCACCCCAGCTGGGTATGTCATTGATAGATTTAGCTGGGAGAGATATGATGTAATGTATGCCTGTTCTTGGTGCCGGAAGAGCGTCTTGAGGTCCTTGGAGATTTTGTCTGACACCCCCGGTCAAGACCTCAAGACGTGACGCTTGAAAACTTGGTATTTCTGATGACGGTGGGGCAGTTCCAAGTCTTTGCAGACTGGTGATGCTGGGACTGAAGCGTAGAAGCAGCAAGGGATCGGTACAAGCCGATGCCCTGCACAGACGAGTTGGGTGGTTGATGTGTTGATGAAGAGGAGATGGAGTTGATGTGAGATGGGTGATGTATGCCTGACAGTGAGGTGCAATGGAGGAGTATGGCCGCCAGGAACTTGAAGCTGCACGGTGGACCAACTGGCTAGGATAGCTGGAGAAGTCAGGATGCAGTGGTATGCTCTTTGAGGTGGCACCCTGTGGAGGGAAGAAGGAGCTGTACGAGGTGCCTAGTTTGGGGACCGAGTGAGGTGTTGTAGTTGAATGTGTCTGTGCTAGCTGTTGCAATGTGACTTGGCTGGTTGAAAACTGATGGTGATGTTGCGGAGAAGAGGCAAGAGTGTAAGAGCGGGCAAGGGAACAGCGAGAGCTGTTGTGCCGCAAATAGATGGAGAGATGTTGCAGTTCGGCTGCTGTGCTGGTGACGACAAGATCGTGATGGAACCAAGCTGCACTGGGGAGTGAGGGAAGTAGGATGCTTAATGGGAGGTTGAGCTGTTGGTGGTGATGCTCCTGTGGTTGCGGATAGTCTTGTAGATATTGTGGCTGTTGCAGAGGGGGATGCTGATGCAAGGTTGGATTGTTTGAAGACGGCTGATGTTGTGACGGCTTAGTTTGGTGAATGTCCTGCTTTCCTTGCGGTAGGACGGTGGTTCTGATTGCGAGGAGGAAAACGGAACAGATTGTATTGTTGCGCCACGAGAGGTATGTTGCTGGAACGTGTTGAGAGTGGTATTGTGGATGTTGCTGCAGGCGTGGCTTGTTGATGACGAGGAGGAGGAGGATGCTGTCAAGGAGGCTGATAGTCCTGCTGCGCCGCGAGAGGGTTGATGGACTGATGTGATGCTGTTGGTGCTGCTGCGGTGGATGGAGTTGATTTTTCGAGGGTAGAGCAAAGTCATGTTGTTGGAACAAAGGATTTTCTGCTGGTAGGCACAGGCTTTGGTCAATTGTTTGCAGGTGCTGTTCAAAGTTGTTGCTGGTGAAAAAGGAGAGGGAGCTTTCACATAACGAGTCGTTGACAGGGTAGAGGTTGTAGTCAGGAAGCTGTGGTTGCAGAAGCTGGTGTTGCTGCTGCCTATGACCTTGCTGCAGTGTGTTCTGCTGATTAGGCAATGTTGATTGATGGATGTTGATGAAGAGAGAAAGGATGCAGTCAAGGGGACAGCTCAAGCTGTCGCGCTGCAAAGAGGGTGGTGTGGGTGCTGATGGCGGTTGCTGTTGATGACGTGACTGAAGTTGCTGAGTAGTAAGCTTCCATTGATGTAGTTGATGAGCACAGTGTTCAAAAGAGGAGGAGATGTGGACAAGACGACAGTTGGTACTGTCGCGTCGCGAGTGTGACACTGTTATATGAGACAACCAGTGAAGCTGCTTGGAGTGGTGGTGATCGGCGAGCTTGTTGAAGATTGGCGGAGTGAAACCGTGCTTCCAGAGCGGTATGCTTGCTGTAGATAACGGATGTGATGCTGCTGTTGCTGGTAAGCCTGCTGCTGCGACTGCTGCTGCTGCTGCTGCCGAGGTTGTGTTCCGAGCATCAAGGAGGGATGGCAAGGTGATGAATGAGCCAGGAGCTTTTGCTCTGCTCTGATACCATGTCAGTAAATTGTAGATGGCCACAGACGCATTTGGGGAGTTGCTGCACACATGAATGAGATCTGAACAGGTTGGGCGCGGTCCGAGTGACGAGCGCTGCGGGAAAGATGGTGAGGCCAACACAACTGACTGAGGTATGGATACATGACTGCTGGGAAATGTGATGAGCATCAGAGAAGCATGATGATAGCATAAGCTGATGGTGGCAGTGCCGAGGCGCGGGCCGCGAGGCCGCAGCGCCGAGGCACGGGCCAGTAAAATCCAAGGGCCGCAGCAACGAAGCGCGGGCCGACGAGAAGAGTAATGTTGATGAACAAGGGCCGCTGTGTAGTTACACGGGCCAAGAGCGGAATCATGATGGAAGTGCCACAGCGTCAGGTTGCCAGCACGGAAGTCAGTTGGTCCAGCTTGCCGCAGCGCATGTACGCGGGCTGGTGGAACAACCAAGTTGACATGCCTTGATACATCTGAGCGGGCTACGATGACTGAGATGATAAGCAGGATGAACAGCGGCAAAGGGTGGAGGCGGGCCATAAGGCCGAGCCTGAGTGGGGGCAGGGCGAGAGCCCGGGCCGAGAAGAAANGAGTGAAACTAGAGTTAAGTACTAGAACTAAGCTAGCCTAGGTGCCTCACCGGCTACGGTGGGCGATACGTGAGGCGACGCCTGAGGCGTGCTTGTGCCCTAACGGCCCGTAGTGCCTTGGGCGGACTTCGCCGCTGCTTTCTCTGGTGACCGGTCCAAGAGTGTGGTGTGAGGGCGCAGGTACCGTTGGAATGCAGCGAGTACCGCACCGCCAATGGTAGGTTGCCGCCGATAGGTGGACGGCGGTTGTCACGGGTAGGACTAGCCGGTAGAGTTTGGCGGGACGTAGTCGGCCGTTGTCTGCGCGGGAGGAGCCGTTCACCGGTCGTGGTCCATTTCGGCTGGTTGCTGCTGGAGGTGAACCAGTCTGGGATTTTCCAATATCCCCGGTGCGAGTTTTCCCATCCGCCCCAGCTGGGTATGTCATTGATAGATTTAGCTGGGAGGGATATGATGTAATGTATGCCTGTTCTTGGTGCGGGAAGAGCGTCTTGAGGTCCTCGGAGATTTTGTCTGACAGACTCCTGTTACGGTTCATAGAAGTTAAAGTCACTTGGTAAACTTTGTCGTCATGGTCAGTGGCACATGCCAATCTTGTGAAGGCATCCGCACAATAGCCATGCCAAGACACCGGCTTTTTACCCTGTTTCTACCTGCAAGGTCATGCATATTAGATGTGCACTGTGATTGGGTACTCTGACCGTGGCTGACTCGTGTTATGATTCCTAGAGGTTAAAGTCACTTGGTAAACTTTGTGGTCATGGTCAGCGGCACATGCCAGCTTTGTCAAGGCACTGCGCACAGTACCCACACCGAGCCACCAGTATTCTACCTTTTTTGCAACTGTAATTTCATGCCTAGTACATCTGCACTGTGATTGGACACTCTGACCGTGGCTGACTCGCGTTATGATAAATAGAAGTAAAAGTCACTAGGATACATTTGTGGTCATGGTCAGTGGCACATGCCAACTTTGTCAATGCATTGCGCAAAATAGCCACGCCGAGCCACCACTATTCTAACTTGTTCATACCTGCAAGGTCATGCGCAGTATCTGTACTGTGATTGAACACTCTGACGGTGGCTGACTCGTATCATGATTCATAGCCGTTTAAGGTACTTGGTAAACTTTGTGGTCATGGTCAGTGGCACATGCGAACTTTGTCAAGGCATTGCGCACAATAGCCGTGCCAAGCCACCGGTGTTTTAACTTGTTTATACTTGCAATGTCATTTATGTTAGTTGTACACAATGATTGGTCACTCTGACCGTGGCAGACTCGTGTTACGATTCGTAGAAGTTAGAGTCACATGGTAAACTTTGTGGTCATGGTCAGTGGCACATGCCAACTTCGTCAAGGCATTGCGCACAATAGCCACACCGAGCCACCAGTATTCTACCTTGTTTGCACCTGCAAGGTCATGCCTAGTTCATCTTCACTGTGATTGGACACTCTCACCCTGGCTGACTTGTGTTATGATCAATGTAATTAAAAGTCACTTAGTTACATTCGTGGTCATGGTCAGTGGCACATGCCAGCTTTGTCAAGGCATTGCGCACAATAGCCGCACCGAGCCAACAGTATTCTACCTTGTTTATACCTGTAAGGTCATGTCCAGTATATCTGCACTGTGATTGGACACTCTGACTGTAGCTGACTTGTGTTATGATTCATAACCGTTTAAGGTACTTGGTAAACATTGTGGTCATGGTCTGTGGCACATGCCAATTTTGTCACGGCATTGCGCACAATCGCCATGCCAGGCCATCGGTTTTTTACCTTGTTTAGACCTGTAAGGTCATGCCTACTACATCTGAACTGTGATTGAACACTCTGACTGTGGCTGACTCATGTTACGATTCATAGAAGTTAAAGTCACTTGGTAAACTTTGTGGTCATGGTCAGTCGCACATGCCAACTTTGTCAAGGCATTGCGCATAATAGCCACACCGAGCCACCAGTATTCTACCTTTTTTTAACCTGCAATATCATGCATAGTACATCTGCACTGTGAATGGACACCTTTATCGCGGCTGACTCGTGTTATGATCAAAAGAAGTAAAAGTTACATGGTGACATTTGTGGTCAAGGTCAGTGGCACGTGCCAACTTTTTCAAGGGATTGCACATAATAGCCAAACTGAGCCACTAGTATTCTACCTTGTTTGCACCTGAACGATCATGCCTAGTACATCTGCACTCTGATTGGATACTCTGACCGTGGCTGACTCAGATTACGATTCGTAAAAGATCATGCCTAGTACATCTGCATTGTTATTGGACACTCTGACCGTGGCTGACTCGTGTTATGATCAATAGAAGTACAAGTCACTTGGATACTTTTGTGGTCATGGTGAGTGGCACATGCCAACTTTGTCAAGGCATTGCACACAATAGCCACACCGAGCCATCAGTATTGTACCTTGTTTATACGTGTAAGGTCATGCCTCGTATATCTGCCCTGTGATTGGACACTCTGACCGTGGCTAACTCGTGTTATGATTCATAGCCGTTTAAAGTACTTTGTAAACTTTGTGGCCATGATCAGTGGCACATGCCAACTTTGTCAAGGCATTGCGCACAATAGCCATGCCAAGCCAAAGGTCTTTTACCTTGTTTATACCTGCAACGTCATGCCTAGTACATCTGGACTGTGATTGGGCACTATGACTGTGGTTTGCTCGTGTTACGATTCGTAGAAGTTAAAGTAACTTGGTGAACTTTGTGGTCATGGTCAGTGGTACATGCCAACTTTGTCAAGGCATTGCGCACAATAGCCGTGCCAAGAAACTGGAACTTTTCCCTGTTTATACCTGCAAGGTCATGCATATTAGAAGTGCACTGTGATTGGGTACTCTGACCGTGGCTGACTTGTGTTGTTATTCGTAGAGGTTAAAGTCACTTTGTAAACTTTGTGGTCATGGTCAGTGGCACATGCCAACTTTGTCAAGGCATTGTGCACAATAGCCACACCGAGCCACCAGTATTGTACCTTGTTTGCACCTGCAAGATTGTGCCTAGTACATCTGCACTTTTATTGGACTCTCTCACCATGGCTGACTCGTGTTATGATCAATAGAAGTAAAAGTCACTTGGATACATTTGTGGTCATGGTCAGTGACACATTCCAACTTTGTCGAGGCATTGCGCACAATAACCACACCGAGCCACCAGTATTCTACCTTGTTCATACCTACAAGATCATGCGCACTACATCTGTACTGTGATTGGACACTCTGACCGTGGCTGACTCGTGTTATGAGTCATAGCCGTTTAAGGTACTTGGTAAACTTTGTGGTCATGGCTAGTGGCACATGCCAATTTTGTCAAGGCATTGCAAACAATAGCTGTGCCAAGCCACTGAATTTTTAACATGTTTATACCTGCAAGGTCACGCATATTAGATATGCACTGTGATGGGGAAATCTGACCGTGGGTGACTCGTATTACAATTCGTATAAGTTAAAGTCACTTGGAAACCTTGTGGTCGTGACCAGTGGCACATGCCAACTTCGTCAAGGCATTGCGCACAATAGTCACATGGAGCCACCAGTATTCTGTGCTGTTTGCACCTGCAAGGTCATGCCTAGTTCATCTGCACTGTGAGTGGACACTCTAACCATGGCTGACTCGTGTTATGATCAATAGAAGTTAAAGTCACTTTGATACATTTGTGGTCATGGTCAGTGGCACCTGCCAAAATTGTCAAGACATTTCACACAATAGCCACACCAAGACACCAGAATTCTACCTTGTTCATACCTGTAAGGTCATGCCCAAGATATCTGCACTGTGATTGGCCACTCTGACCGTGGCTGACTTGTGTTATGATTCATAGTCGTTGAAGGTACTTGGTAAACTTTGTGGTCATGGTCAGTGGCACATGCCAACTTTGTCAAGGCATTGCGCACAATAGCCGTGCCAAGTCACCGGTTTTTAAACTTGTGTATACCTGAAAGGTCGTACATATTAGATGTGCACAATGATTGGGTACTCTGACCGTGGCTGACTCGTGTTACGATTCGTATAAGTTAAAGTCACTTGGTAAACTTTGTGGTCATGGTCAGTGGCACATGCCAACTTCGTCAAGGCATTGCGCACAATAGCCACGTCGAGCCACCAGTATTCTACCTTGTTTGCACCAGCAAGGTCATTTCTTGTACATCTGCACTATGATTGGACACTCTGATTGTGGCTGACTCGTGCTATGATCAATAGAATTTAAAGTTACTTGGATACATTTGTGGTCACGGTCAGTGGCACATGCCAACTTTGTCAAGGCATTGCGCACAATAGCCACACCGAGCCAGCAGAATTATACCTTGTTCATACCTGTAAGGTCATGCCCAATATATCTGCACTGTGATTGGACACTCTGACCGTGGCTGACTTGTGTTATCATTCATAGCCGTTTAAGGTACTTGGTAAACTTTGTCGTCATGGTCAGTGGCACATGCCAACCTTGTGAAGGCATTGCGCACAATAGCCGTGCCAAGACACCAGTTTTTTACCCAGTTTCTACCTGCAAGGTCATGCATATTAGATGTGCACTGTGATTGGGTATTCTGACCGTGGCTGACTCGTGTTATGATTCCTAGAGGTTAAAGTCACTTTGTAAAGTATGTGGTCATGGTCAGTGGCACATGCCAACTTTGTCAAGGCATTGCGCACAGTAGCCACACCAAGCCACCAGTATTCTACCTTTTTTGCCACTGTAATTTCATGCCTAGTACATCTGCACTGTGATAGGACACTCTGACCGTGGCTGACTTGTGTTATGATCAATAGACGTAAAAGTCACTTGGATACATTTCTGGTCATGGTCAGTGGCACATGCCAACATTGTCAAGGCATTGCGCACAATAGCCACAC
Source organism: Penium margaritaceum (assembly GCA_023375785.1). NCBI lineage: Eukaryota > Viridiplantae > Streptophyta > Zygnematophyceae > Desmidiales > Peniaceae > Penium > Penium margaritaceum. The sequence continues at coordinate 134,333 of SZWC01000797.1, read as the reverse complement.
CGAGCCACCATTATTCTACCTTGTTCATACCTGCGAGGTCATGCGCAGTATCTGTACTGTGATTGAACACTCTGACGGTGACTGACTTGTGTTATGATTGATAGCCGTTTTAAGGTACTTGGTAAACTTTGTGGTCATGGTCAGTGGCACATGCCAACTTTGTCAAGGCATTGCGCACAATAGCCGTGCCAAGCCACCGGTGTTTTAACTTGTTTATACTTGCAATGTCATGCATATTAGTTGTACAGAATGATTGGTCACTCTGATGGTGGCTGACTCGTGTTACTATTCGTAGAAGTTAGAGTCACTTGGTAAACTTTGTGGTCATGGTCAGTGGCACATGCCAACTTCGTCAAGGCATTGTGCACAATAGCCACACCGAGCCACCACTATTCTACCTTGTTTGCACCTGCAAGGTCATGCCTAGTACATCTACACTGTGATTGGACACTCTGACCTTGGCTGACTTGTGTTATGATCAATAAAATTAAAAGTCACTTAGTTACATTCGTGGTCATGGTCAGTGGCACATGCCAACTTTGTCAAGGCACTGCGCACAATAGCCACACCGAGCCACCAGTATTCTACCTTGTTTATACTTGTAAGGTCATGTCCAGTATATCTGCACTGTGATTGGACACTCTGACTGTGGCTGACTCGTGTTATGATTCACAACCATTTAAGGTACTTGGTAAACTTTGTGGTCATGTTCTGTGGCACATGCCAACTTTGTCAAAGCATTGCGCACAATATCCATGCCAAGCCATTGGTTTTTTACCTTGTTTATACCTGTAAGGTCATGCCTCGTACATGTGAACTGTGATTGGGCACTCTGACTGTGGCTGACTCGTGTTACCATTCATAGAAGTTAAAGTCACTTGGTAAATTTTGTGGTCATGGTCAGTGGCATATGCCAACTTGGTCAAGGCATTGCGCATAATAGCCACACCGAGCCACCGGTATTCTATCTTGTTTGCATGTGCAAGATCATGCCTAGTACATGTGCACTGTTCTTGGACACTCTGACCGTGGCTGACTCGTGTTATGATCAATAGAAGTAAACGTCACTTGGATTCATTTGTGGTCATGGTCAGTGGCACATGCCAACTTTGTCAAGGCATTGGGCACAATAGCCACACCAAGCCACCATTAATCTACCTTGTTTGCATGTGCAAGATCATGCCTAGTACATCTGCACTGTGATTGGACACTCTGACCGTGGCTGACTCGTGTTATCATCAATAGAAGTAAAAGTCACTTGGATACATTTGTGGTCATGGTTTGTGGCACATGCCAACTTTGTCAAGGCAATGCACACAATAGCCACACCAAGCCACCAGTACTCTACCTTGTTCATACCTGTGAGGTCATGCATAGCATATCTGCACTATGATTGGACACTCTCAGTGTGGCTGACTCGTGTTATGATTCATAGCCGTTTAAGGTACTTGGTAACCTTTGTGGTCATGGTCAGTGTGTCACAATATGAATCTGACAGAGCATGACACACCCGAGATTAAAACTCTCAATAACGGTTCAGCTCCGGCTTAGAACCAACTCGGACTAGCCGTTAACGGTCCCCTACCTATCAACGGCCATTTTACCGAGGAATCCCCTAATAAGCGGCTCGACCGCAAGCCCATCCGGCTAGTGCACAAGAAGCCGTTACATATGGATTTGTCCTGTTCTGATGTAATACAAGGAGGATGTTCATTCCCTCCTAGTTTAACGAGAACAGTTCTGCTCATCCTGTTTCCCATTTGGTTCCGCGGCTTCGCCGCCGTGTCTTCGCTCTGCCCATCCTTCACACTCTCTGTCTTCGCCAGCTCTCAATGCTTCGCACCGTCACTCTCGCTCCTTCGCTCAGCTCTCACTCTCCGTCAGCACTATCTCTCACGTCAACCTGTCTACCTTTGCTACCTTGCATCTCCGCGCTCATCGGCTCCCGCGACTAACTCCTCGAACCGCTCTCGCTCACGTCACTCTGCTGACGTACATCTGCATGTTCAGCTACTTCTGCTTGCTTCTCCTACCGTCGTTCTCATGCTTGCATTCTTCTGACACAGTGGCACATGCCAACTTTGTCAAGGCATTGCGCACAATAGCCACGACAAGCCACTGGTTTTTTACCTTGCTTATGCCTGTAATGTCATTCCTAGTACATCTGAACTGTGATTGGGCACTTTGACTGTGGCTGACTCGTGTTACCATTCATAGAAGTTAAAGTCACTTGGTAAACTTTGTGGTCATGGTCAGTGGCACATGCCAACTTGGTCAATGCATTGCGCATAATAGCCACACCGAGCCACCAGTATTCTACCTTGTTTGCACCTGCAAGATCATGCTTAGTACATCTGCACTATGATTGGACACTCTGATTGTGGCTGACTCGTGTTATGATCAATAGAAGTGAAAGTCACTTGGATACATTTGTGGTCATGGTCAGTGGCACGTGCAAACTTTGTCAAGGAATTGCACAATATAACCACACCGAGCCACCAGTATTCTACCTTGTTTATACCCGTAAGGTCATGCCCAGTGTATCTGTACTGTGATTGGACACTCTGACTGTGGCTGACCCGTGTTATTATTCATAGCCCTTTAAGGTACTTGGTAAAATGTGTGGTCAAGGTCAGTGACACATGCCAACTTTGTCAAGGCATTGCGCACAATAGCCGTGCCAAGCCACTGGTTTTAAACCTTGTTTATACCTGCAAGCTCATGCCGACTACATCTGAAGTGTGATTGGGCACTCTGACTGTGGTTGACTCGTGGTATGTTTCGTACAAGTTAAAGTCACTTGGTAAACTTAGTGGTCATGGTCAGTGGCACATGCCAACTTGGTCAAGGCACTGCGCATAATAGCCACACCGAGCCACCAGTATTCTACCTTGTTTGCACGTGCAAGATCATGCTTAGTACATCTGCACTATGATTGGACACTCTGACCGTGGCTGACTCATGTTATGATCAATAGAAGTGAAAGTCACTTGGATACATTTGTGGTCATGGTCAGTGGCGCATGCAAACTTTGTCAAGGAATTGCACAAAATAACCACACCGAGCCACCAGTATTCTACCTTTTTTATACCTGTAAGGTCATGCCCAGTGTATCTGTACTGTGATTGGACACTCTGACTGTGGCTGACCCGTGTTATGATTCATAGCCGTTTAAGGTAGTTGGTAAAATTTGTGGTCATGGTCAGTGGCACATGCCAACTTTGTCAAGGCATTGCGCACAATAGCCGTCCCAAGCCACTGGTTTTTTACCTTGTTTATACCTGCAAGCTCATGCCTACTACATCTGAAGTGTGATTGGGAACTCTGATTGTGGCTGACTCGTGTTATGTTTCGTACAAGTTAATGTCACTTGGTAAACTATGTGGTCATGGTCAGTGGCACATGCCAACTTTGTCAAGGCATTGCGCACAATAGCCATGCCAAGACACCAGTTTTTAATCCTGTTATACCTGCAAGGTCATGCATAGTAGCCGTGCACTGTGATTGGGTACTCTGACTGTGGCTGACTCGTGTTATGATTCGTAGAACTTAAAGTCACGTGGTAAACTTTGTGGTCATGGTCAGTGGCACATGCCAACTTTGTCAAGGCATTGCGCATAATAGCTGTGCCAAGCCATGGGTTTTTCACCTTGTTTATACCTGCAAGGTCATGCCTGGTACATCTGAACTGTGATTGGGCACTCTGACTGTGGATGACTCCTGTTACGATTCGTAGAAGTTAAAGTCATTTGTTAAACTTTGTCGTCATGGTCAGTGGCACTTGCCAACCTTGCCAAGGCATTGCGCACAATAGCCGTGCCAAGACACCGGTTTTTGACCATGTTTATACCTGCAAGGTCATGCATGTTAGATGTGCATTGTTATTGGATACTCTGACCATGGCTGACTCGTGTTATGATTCGTATAGGTTAAAGTCACTTGGTAAACTTTATGGTCATGGTCAGTGGCACATGCCAACTCTGTCAAGGCATTGCGCACAATAGCCACACTGAGCCACCAGTATTCTAATTTGTTTATACCTGTAAGGCCATGCCCATTATATCTGTACTATGATTGGACACTCTGAGTGTGGCTGACCCGTGTTATGATTCATAGCCGTTTCAGGTACTTGGTAAACTTTGTGGTCATGGTCTGCGGCACATGCCAACTTTGTCAAGGCATTGCGCACAATAGCCACACCAAGACAGTAGTATTCTACCTTGTTTGTACTTGCAAGATCATGCCTAGTACATCTGCACTGTGATTGGACATTCCGACCGTGGCTGGCTCGTGTTATGATCAGTAGAAGTAAAAGTCACTTGGATACATTTGTGGTCATGGTCAGTGGCACATGCCAACTTTGTCAAGGCATTGCGCACAATAGCCACACCGAGCAATCAGTACTCTACCTTGTTCATACCTGCGAGGTCATGCACAGTATATCTGCACTATGATTGGACACTCTGATTGTGGCTGACTCGTGTTATGATTCATAGCCGTCTAATGTACTTGGTAAACTTTGTGGTCATGGTCAGTGGCACAAGCCAACTTTGTCAAGGCATTGCACGTAATAGCCATGCCAAGAAACTGGTTTTTTACCCTGTTTATACCTGAAAGGTCATGCATACTAGATGTGCACTGTGATTGGGCACTCGGACTGTGGCTGAGTCGTGTTGCGATTCGTATAAGTTAAAGTCGCTTGGTAAACATTTTGGTCATGGTCAGTGGTACACGCCAACTTTGTCAATGCATTGCGCACAATAGTTGTGCCAAGCCACCGGTTTTTTACCCCGTTTATGCCTGCAAGGTAATGCATATTGGATGTGCACTGTGATTGGGCACTCTGACCGTGGCTGACTTGTGTCACGATTCATAGAAGTTAAAGTCACTTGGTAAACTTTGTGGTCATGGTCAGTGGCACATGCCAACTTTGTCGAGGCTTTGCGCACAATAGCCACACAGTCACCAGTATTCTACCTTGTTTGAACCTGCAAGATCATGCCTAGTGCATGTGCACTGTGATTGGACACTCTGACAGTTGCTGACTCGTGTTATGATCAATAGATGGAAGAGTGACTTGGATACATTTGTGGTCATGGTCAGTGGCACATGCCAACTTTGTCAAGGCATTGTGCAAAATAGCCACACCGAGCCACCAGTAGTCTACCTTGTTTATACCTGTAAGGTCATGCCCAGTATATCTCCACTGTGATTGGACACTCTGACCGTGGCTGACTCGTGGTATGATTAATAACCGTTAAATGTACTTGGTAAACTTTGTAATCATGGTCAGTGGCAGATGCCAACTTTATGAAGGCATTGCGCACAAAAGTCATGCCAAGCCACCGGCTTTTTACCTTGTTTAGTCTTGCAAGGACATGCATATTAGATGTACGCTCTGATTGGGCACTCCGACCATGGCTGACTCGTGTTACGATTCGTAGAAGTTCAAGTCACTTGGTATACTTTGTGGCCATGGTGAGTGGCACATGCCAACTTTATCAAGGCATTCCGCACAATAGCCACACCGAGCCACCAGTATTCTACCTTGTTCATACCTGCAAGGTCATGCCCAATATATCTGTATTGCGATTGGACACTCTGACCGTGGCTAACTCGTGTAATGATTCAAAGCCGTTTTAGGTATTTGGTAAACTTTGTGGTCATGGTCAGTGGCACATGCCAACTTTGTCAAGGCATTGTACACAATAGCCGTGCCAAGCCACCAGTTTTTTACCTTGTTTAAACCTGCAAGGTCATGTATGTAAGATGTGCACTGTGATTGGGCACTGGCTGACTCGTGTTACGATTCATAGAAGTTAAAGTAACTTGGTAAACTTTGTGGTCATGGTCAGTGGCACATGCCAACTTTGTAAAGGCATTACGCACAATAGCCACACCAAGCAACCAGTATTCTACCTTGTTTGCACCTGAAAAATCATTCCTAGTACATCTGTGCTGTGGTTGGACACTCTGACATGGCTAACTCGCGTTATGATCAATAGAAGTAAAGGTCACTTGGATACATCTGTGGTCATGGTCAGTGGCACATGCCAACTTTGTCAATGCATTGCACACAATGGCCACACTGAGCTACCAGTATTCTACCTTGTTTATACCTGCAAGGTCATGCCCAGTATATCTGCAATGTGATTGGACACTCTGACCGTGGCTGACTCGTGTAATGATTCATAGCCGTTTAAGGTACTTGGTGAACTTTGTGGTCATGGTCAGTGGCACATGCCAACTTTGTCAAGGCATTGCGCACAATAGCCGTGCCACGCCACCCGTTTTTTACCTGGTTTATACCTGCAAGTTTATGCATATTAGATGTGCGCTGTGATTGGGCACTCTTACCGTGGCTGACTCGTGTTATGATTCGTAGAAGTTAAATTCACTTGGTAAACTGTTTGGTCATGGTCAGTGGCACATGTCAACTTTGTCAAGGCATTGCGCACAATAGCCACACCAAGCCACCAGTATTCTACCTTGTTTGTACCTGCAAAATCATGCCTAGTACATCTACGCTGTGCTTTGACACTCTGACCGTGGGTGACTCGTGTTATGATCAATAGAAGTAAAAGTCACTAGGATACATTTTTTGTCATGGTCAGTGGCACGTGCCAACATTGTCAAGGCATTGCGCACAATAGCCACACCGAGCCACCAGTATTCTTCTTTGTTTATACCTGTAAGGTCATTCTTAGTATATCTGCATAGTGATTGGACACTCTGACCGTGGCTGACTCGTGTAATGATTCATAGTTGTTTAAGGTACTTGGTAAACTTTGTGGTCATGGTCAGTGGCACATGCCACCTTTGTCAAGGCATTGCACACAATAGCCGTGCCAAGCCACCGGCTTTCTTACATTGTTTATACCTGCAATGTCATGCCTACTACATCATAACTGTGATTGGGTACTCTGACCGCCGCTGAATTGTGTTATGATTCATAAAAGTTAAAGTCAATTGGTAAACTTTGCGGTCATGGTCTGTGGCACATGCCAACTCTGTCAAAGCATTCCGCACAATAGCCACACAGAGCCACCAGTATTTTACCTTGTGTATACCTGCAAGGTGATGCCCAATATATCTACACTGTGATTGGATACTCTGACCGTGGCTGACTCGTGTTATGATTCATAGCGGTTTAATGTACTTCATAAACTTTGTGGTCATGGTCAGTGGCACATGCTACCTTTGTCAAGGCATAGCGCACAGTAGCCACGCCGAGCTACCAGCATTCTACCTTGTTCGTACCTGCAAGATCATGCCTAGTACATCTGCACCATGATTGGACACTCTGACCGTGGCTGACTCGTGTTACGATCAATAGAAGTAAAAGTCACTTGGATACATTTGTGGTAATGGTCAGTGGCACATGCCAACATTGTCAACGCATTGCGCACAATAGCCACACCGAGCCACCAGTATTCTACCTTGTTTATACATGCAAGGTCATGCCCAGTATATTTGCACTGTGATTGGACAATCTGAATGTGGCTGACTCGTGTTATGATACATATTCCTTTAATGTACTTGGTAAACTTTGTGGACGTGGTCAGTGGAACATGCCAACTTTGTCAAGGCATTGCGCACATTAGCCGTGCCAAGGTACCAGTTTCTTACCTTGTTTATACATGCAAGGTCCTGTTCATTTGATGTGCACTGTGATTGGGCACTCTGAATGTGGCTGACTCGTATTACGATTTGTAAAAGTTAAAGTCACTTGGTAAACATTGTGGTCATGGTCAGCGGCACATGCCAACATGGTCAAGGCATTGCGCACAATTGCCGAGCCAAGCCACCGGTTCTTTACAATGTTTATACCTCCAAGGTCATGCATATTAGATGTGCACTGTGATTGGGCACTCTGACCGTGGCTGACTCGTGTTACGATTCGTATAAGTTTAAGTCACTTGGTAAACTTTGTGGTCATGGTCAGTGGCACATGCCAACTTTGTCAAGGCATTGCGCACAAAAGCCGTGCCAAGCCACCAGTTTTCTATCTTGTTTATACCTGCAAGATCATGCCTAGTCTTTCTGAACTGTGATTGGGCACTCTGACTGTGGCGGACTTGTGTTATGCTTCGTAGAAGCTAAAGTCACTTGGTAAGCTTTGTGGTCATGGTCAGTGGCACATGCCAACTTTGTCAAGGCATTGCGCACAATAGCCACACCGAGCCACCAGTATTCTGCCTTGTTTGTACCTGCAAGTTCATGCCTAGTACATTTGCACTGTGATCGGATATTTGACCATGGCTGACTCGTGTTATGATCAACACTGACATGGTCAGTGGCACATGCCAACTTTTTCAAGGCATTGCACACAATAGCCGTGCCAAGCCACCGGTTTTTTACCTGCAAGGTCATGCATATTAGATGTACGCTATGATTGGACACTCTGACCATGGCTGACTCGTGTTATGATTCGTAGAAGTTGAAGTCACTTGGTAAACTTTGTAGCCATGGCGAGTGGCACATGCCAACTTTATCAAGGTGTTGCGCACACTGAGCCACCAGTATTCTACCTTGTCCGCACCTGCAAGATCATGCATAGTACGTCTGCATTTTGATTTGACATTCTGAAAGATGCTGACTCGTGTAATGATCAATAGAAGCAAAAGTCACTTGGATACATTTGTGGTGATGGTCAGTGGCACATGCCAACTTTGTCAGGGCATTGTGCATAATAGCCACACCGAGCCACCAGTGTTCTACCTTGTTTTTACGTGCAAGGTCATGCCCAGTATATCTGCACTGTGAATGGACACTCCGACCGTGGCTGACTCGTGTTATGATTCATAGCCGTTTAAGGTACGTGGTAGACTTTGTGGTCATGGTCAGTGGCACATGCCAACTTTGTCAAGGTAATGCGCACAGTAGCCGTGCCAAGCCACCGGTTTTTACATTGTCTATACCTGCAAGGTCATGCCTAGTACATCTGTACTGTGATTGGACACTCTGACCATGGCTGACTCGTGTTATGATCAATAGAAGTAAAAGTCACTTGGATACATTTGTGGTCATGGTCAGTGGCACATGCCAACTTTGTCANCACACTATAGCCACACCGAGCCACCAGTTTTCTACCTTTTTTTATTTCTGTAAGGTCATGCCCAGCATATATGCACTGTGATTGGACACTCTGACCGTGGCTGACTCGTGTCATGATTCATAGCTGTTTAAGGTTCTTGGTACAATTTGTGGTCATGGTCAGTGGCACATGCCAAATTTGTCAAGGCAAAGCGCAAAATAGCCACACCGAGCCACCAGTATTCTACCTTGTTTGAACCTGCAAGATCATGCATAGTACATCTGCACTGTGATTGGACACTCTGACCGTGGCTGACTCGTGTCATGATTCATAGCTGTTTAAGGTTCTTGGTACAATTTGTGGTCATGGTCAGTGGCACATGCCAACTTTGTCAAGGTAATGCGCACAGTAGCCGTGCCAAGCCACCGGTATTTTACCTTGTTTATACTTACAAGATCATGCATATTAGATGTGCGCTTTGATTGGGCACTCTGACCGTGGCTGACTCGTGTCATGATTCATAGCTGTTTAAGGTTCTTGGTACAATTTGTGGTCATGGTCAGTGGCACATGCCAACTTTGTCAAGGCATTGCGCACAATAGCCGTGCCAAGCAACCGGTTTTTGACCTTGTTTCTACCTACAAGGTCATGCATATTAGTGTGCACTTTGATTGGGCACTCTGACCGTGGCTGACTTGTGTTATGATTCGTAGAAGTTAAAGTCACTTGGTAAACTTTGTGGTCATGGTCATTGGAACTCGCCAACTTTGTCAAAGCATTGCGCATACTAGTCACACCGAGCCACCAGTATTTTGCCTTGTTTATACCTGTTAGGTCATGCCCATTATATCTGCACTGTGATTGGGCACTCTGACCGTGGCTGACTCGTGTTATGATTCATAGCCGTTTACAAAACTTGGTAAACTTTGTGGTCATCGTCAGTGGCACATGCCAACTTTGTCAAGGCATTGCGCACAATAGCCGTGCCAAGCCACCGGTTTTTTAACTTGTTTCTACCTGCTAGGTCATGCATATTAGATGTGCACTGTGATTGGGCAATCTGAACGTGGCTGACTCGTATTGCGATTCGTGGAAGTTAAAGTCCCTTGGTACACTTTGTGGTCATGGTCACTGGCACATGCCAACTTTATCAAGGCATTGCGCACAATAGCCACACCGAGCCACCAGTATTCTACCTTGTTTGCACCTGCAAGATCATGCCTAGTACATCTGCACTGTGATTGGACACTCTGACCGTGGCTGAGTTGTGTTATGATCAATAGAAGTAAAAGTCACTTGGATACATTTGTGGTAATGGTCAGTGGAACATGCCAACTTTGTCAAGGAATTGCGCACAATAGCCACACCGAGCCACCATTATTCTACCTTGTTTATACCTACAAGGTCATGCACAGTATATCTGCACTGTGAGTGGACACTCTGACTCTGGCTGACTCGTGTTATGATTCATAGCTGTTTAATATGCTTGGTAAACTTTGTGGTCATGGTCAGTGTCGCATGCAAATTTTTTCAAGGCATTGTGCACCATAGCCGTGCCAAGCCACCGGTATTTTACCTTGTTTATACTTACAAGATCATGCATATTAGATGTGCGCTTTGATTGGGCACTCTGACCGTGGCTGACTCGTGTTATGATTCGTAGAAGTTAAAGTCACTTGGTAAACGTTGTGGTCATGATCAGTGGCACATGCTAACTTTGACAAGGCATTGTGCACAATAGCCACATGGAGCCGCCAGTATTCTACCTTGTTTGCACCTGCAAGATCATGCATAGTACGTCTGGACTGTGATTGGACACTCTGACCACGGCTGACTCGTGTTATGATGAATAGAAGTAAAAGTCACTTGGATGCATTTGTGGTCATGGTCACTGGCACATGCCAACTTTGTCAGGGCATTGCGTACAATAGCCACACCGAGCCACCAGTATTTTACCTTATTTGTATGTGTAAGGCCATGCCCAGTATATATGCACTGTGATTGGACACTCTGACCATGGCTGACTCGTGTTATGCTTCATAGCCGTTTAAAGTGCTTGGTGAACTTTGTGGTGATGGTCAGTGGCATATGCCAACCTTGTCAAGGCATTGCGCACAATAGCCGTGCAAAGCCACCGATCTTTACCTTGTTTATACCTGTAAGGTTGTGCATATTAGATGTGCAATGTGATTGGGCACTCTGACTGTGGCTGACTCGTGTTATGATTTGTATAAGTTAAAGTCACTTGGTAAACTTTGTGGTCATGGTCAGTGGCACATGCCAACTTTGTCAAGGCATTGCGCACAATAGCCACACCGAGCCACCAGTATTCTACCTTGTTTATACCTGCAAGGTCATGCCAAGTATATCTGTACTCGGATTGGACACTAGGACCGTGGCTGACTCGTGTTATGATTCATAGTCGTTTAAGGTACTTGGTAAACTTTGTGGTCATGGTCAGTGGCACATGCCAACTTTGCCAAGGGATTGCGCATAATAGCAGTGCCAAGCCACCGGTTTTAACCTTTTTTATACTTGCAAGGTCATGCATGTTAGATGTGCACTGTGATTGAACACTCTGACCGTGGCTGACTCGTGTTATGATCAATAGAAGTAAAAGTCACTTGGATACATTTGTGGTCATGGTCAGTGGCTCATGCCAACTTTGTCAAGGCAATGCGCACAATAGCAACACCGAGCCACCAGTATTCTACATTGTTTATACCTGCAAGGTCATGCATATTAGATGTGCACTATGATTGGGTACTCTGACCGTGGCAAACTCGTGTTATGATTCGTAGAAGTTAAAGTCACTTGGTAAACTTTGTGGCCATGGTCAGTGGCACGTGCCAACTCTGTCAAGGCATTGCGCACAATAGCCACACCAAGCCACCAGTATTCTACCTTGTTTGCACCTGCAAGATCATGCCTAGTACATTTGCACTGTTATTGGACACTCTGACCGTGGCTGACTCGTGTTATGATTCATACCCGTTTAAGGTACTTGGTAAGCTTTGTGGTCATGGTCAGTTGCAAATGCCAACTCTTTCAAGGCACTGCACACAATAGCCGTGCCAAGCCATCGGTCATGCATGTTACATGTGCAATGTGATTGGGCACTCTAACCGTGGCTGAGTGTGTTACGATTCGTAGCAATTAAAGTCACTTGGTAAACTTTGTGGTCATGGTCAGTGGCACATACCAACTTTGTCAAGGCATTGCGCACAATAGCCACACCAAGCCATCGGTGTTTTACCTTGTTTGCACCTGCAAGATCATGCCTAATACATCTGCACTGTGATTGGAAATTCTGACCGTGCCTCACTCGTGTTATGATCAATAGAAGTAAAAGTCACTTGGATACGTTTGTGGTCATGGTCAGTGGCACATGCCAACTTTGTCAAGGCATTGCGCACAATAGCCACACCGAGCCACCAGTATTCTACGTTGTTTATACCTGCAAGGTCATGCCCAGTATATCTGCACTATGATTGGATACTCTAACCGTGGCTGACTCATGTAATGATTCGTAGCCGTTTGATGTACTGGGTAAACTTTGTGGTCATGGTCAGTGGCACATGCCAACTTTGTCAAGGCATTGCGCACAATAGCCGTGCCAAGCCACCGGTTTTTTACCTTGTTTATTCCTCCAAGGTCATGCATGTTAGATGTGCACTGTGATTGGACACTCTGAGCGTGTCTGACTCGTGATACGATTCGTATCAGTTAAAGTCACTTGGTAAACTTTGTGGGCATGGTCAGTGGCACATGCCAACTTTGTCAAGGTATTGCACACAATAGCCACACCGAGCCACTATTATTCTACCTTGTTTGTACCTGCAAGATCATGCCTAGTACATCTGCACTGTGACTGGACACTCTGACCCTGGCTGGCTCGTGTTATGATAAATAGAAGAAAAGTCACTTATACACATTTGTGGTCATGGTCAGTGGCACATGCCAACTTTGTCAAGGCATTGCGCACAATACACACACCAAACCACCAGTATTCTACGTTGTTTGCACCTGAAAGATCATGCCTAGTACATCTGCACTGTGATTGGACACTCTGACTGTGGCTGACTCGTGTTATAATTCATAGCCGTTTAAGGTACTTGGTAACCTTTGTGGTCATGGTCAGTGGCACATGCCAACTTTGGCAGTGCATTGCGCACAATAGCTGTGCCAAGCCACCGGTTTTTTACCTTGTTTATACCTGCAAGATCATGCATATTATATATGTACTGTGGTTGGGTCTTCTGAATGTGGCTGACTCGTGTTACGATTCGTAGAAGTTAAAGTCACTTGGTGAACTCTGTGGTCATGGTCAGTCACACATGCCAACGTTGTCAAAGCACTGCGCACAATAGCCATGCCAAGACGCCAGTTTTTTTCCTTATTTATACCAGCAGGGTCATGCACACTAGATGTGCACTGTGATTGGGCACTCTGACCGTGGCTGACTCGTGTTACGATTCGTAGAAGTTAAAGTCACTTGGTAAACTTTGTGGGCATGGTCAGTGGCACATGCCAACTTTGTCAATGCCTTCCGCATAATAGCCACACTGAGCCACTCGTATTCTACATTGTTTGTACCTGCAAGATCATGCCTAATACATTTGCACTGTGATTGGACACTCTGACCGTGGCTGACTCGTGTTATGATCAATAGAAGTAAAGTCACTTGGATACATTTGTGGTCATGGTCAGTGGCACATGCCAACTTTGTCAGGGCATTGCACATGATAGCCACACTGATCCACCAGTATTCTACCTTGTTCATACATGCAATGTCATGCCCATTATATCTGCATTGTGATTGGACACTCTGACCGTGGCTGACCCGTGTTATGATTCAAGGCCGTTTAATGTACTCGGTAAACTTTGTGGTCATGGTCAGTGGCACATGCCAAATTTGTCAAGGCATTGCGCACAATAGCCACACCGAGCCACCAGTATTCTACTTTGCTTATACCTGCAAGGTCATGCCCATTATATCTGCATAGTGATTTGACACTCTGATAGTGGCTGACTCGTTTTATGATTCATAGCCATTTAATGTACTTGATTGACTCTGTGGTCATGGTCAGGGGCACATGCCAACTTTGTCAAGGCATTGCGCACAATAGCCATACCGAGCCACCACTATTCTACCTTGTTTGTACCTGCTAGATCATGCCTAGTACATCTGCATTGCGATTGGACACTCTGACCGTGGTGACTTGTGTTATGATCAATAGAAGTAAAAGTCACTTGGATACATTTGTGGTCATGGTCAGTGGCACATGCCAAATTTGTCACATTGCAAATATACTGGTCACGACCTTACAGGTATAAACAAGGTAGAATATTGGTGGCTCGGTGTGGCTATTGTGTGCAATGCCTTGACAAAGTTGACGTGTACCACTGACCATGACCACAAATCTAGCCATGTGACTTCTATTTCTATTGATCATAACACCAGTCAGCCACGGTCAGGGTGTCCAATCAAAGTGCACATATACTAGACATGATCTTGCAGGTGCAAACAGGGTAGAATACTGGTGGCTCAATGTGGCTATTGTGCGCAATGACTTGACAAAGTTGGCATGTGCCACTGACCATGACCACAAAGTTTACCAAGTACCTTAAACGGCTATGAATCATAACACGAGTCAGCCACGGTCAGAGTGTCCAATCACAGTGCAGATATACTAGGCATGACCTTGCAGATATAAACAAGGTAGAATATTGGTGGCTCGGTGTGGCTATTGTGCGCAAGGACTTGACAAAGTTGGCGTGTACCACTGACCATGACCACAGATGAATCAAAGTGACTTTTACTTCTATTGATCATAACACGAGTCAGCCACGGTCAGAGTGCCCAATCACAGTTCAGATGTACTAGGCATGATCTTGCAGGTACAAACAAGGCAGAATACTGGTGGCTCGGCGTGGCTATTGTGCGCAAGGACTTGACAAAGTTGGCGTGTACCACTGACCATGACCACAGATGAATCAAAGTGACTTTTACTTCTATTGATCATAACACGAGTCAGCCACGGTCAGAGTGCCCAATCACAGTTCAGATGTACTAGGCATGATCTTGCAGGTACAAACAAGGCAGAATACTGGTGGCTCGGCGTGGCTATTGTGCGCAAGGACTTGACAAAGTTGGCGTGTACCACTGACCATGACCACAACGTTTACCAAGCACCTTAAACGGCTATGAGTCATAACACAAGTCAGCCACAGTCAAAGTCCCCAATAACAGTTCAGATGTACTAGGCATGACCTTGCAGATATAAACAAGGTAGAATACTGGTGGCTCGGCGTGGCTATTGTGCGCAATGCCTAGACAAAGTTGGCATGTGCCACTGACCATGACCAATAATGTATCCAAGTGACTTTTACTTCTATTGACCATAACACGAGTCTGCCACGGTTAGAGTTTCCAATCACTGTACAGATGTACTAGGCATGATCTTGAAAGTACAAACACGGAATCATACCGGTGGCTCGGTGTGGCTATTATGCGAAATGCCTTGACAAAGTTGGCATGTGCCACTGACCAAGACCACAATGATTACCAAGTACCTTAAACGGCTATGAATCATAACACAAGTCAGCCACGGTCAGAGTGCCCAATCACAGTTCAGATGTACTAGGCATGACCTTGCAGGTCTAACCAAGGTAGAATACTGGTGGCTCGGTGTGGCTATTGTGCGCAATGCATTGACAAAGTTGGCGTGTGCCACTGACCATGACCACAGATGAATCAAAGTGACTTTTACTTCTATTGATCATTACATGAGTCAGCCACGGTCAGAGTGTCCAATCATGGTGCAGATGTATTAGGCATGATATTGCAGGTACAAACAAGGTAGAATACTGGTGGCTCGGTGCGGCCATTGTGCGTAATGCCTTGACAAAGTTGGCATGTGCCATTGACCATGACCACAAATGTATCCAAGTGACTTTTACTTATATTGATCATAACACGAGTCACCCACGATCAGAGTAACCAATCACGGTGTATAAATACTGAGAATGACCTTGCAGGTACAAACAAGGTAGAATACTGGTGGCTTGGTGTGGCTATTGTGCGCAATGCCTTGACAAAGTTGGCATGAGCCACTGACCATGACCACAAATGCATCCAAGTGACTTTTGCTTCTATTGATCATAACACGAGTCCGCCACGGTCAGATTGTCCAATCACAGTACACATCTAATATGCATGACCTTGCAGGTATAAAAAAGGTAAAAAAACCGGTGGCTTGGCATGACTATTGTGCGCACAGCCTTGACAAAGTTGGCATGTGCCCCTGACCATGACCACAAAGTTTCCCAAGTACCTTAAACGGCTATGAGTCATAACACGAGGCAGCCACGGCCAGAGTGTCTAGTCACAGTGCAGATATACTAAGCATGACCTTACAGGTATAAACAAGGTAGAATACTGATGGCTCAATGTGGCTATTGTGTGCAATGCCTTGACAAAGTGGGCATGAGCCACTGACCATGACCACGAATGTATCCAAGTGACTTCACTTCTATTGATCATAACACGAGCCAGCCACGGTCAGAGTGTCCAATCACAGTGTATATGTACTAGGCATGATTTTGCAGGTGCAAACAATGTAGAATACTGGTGGCTCGGTGTGGCTTTTGTGCGCAATGCCTTGACAAAGTTGGCATGTGCCGCTGACCATGACCACGAATGTACCCAAGTGACTTTTACTTCTATTTATCATGACATGAGTCAGCCACGGTCAAAGTGTCCAATCACAGTGCAGATGTACTAGGCATGATCTTTCAGGTACAAACAAGGTAGAATACTGGTGGCCTTGTGCGGCTATTGTGCGCAATGCCTTGACAAAGTTGGCATGCGCCAGTGACCATGACCACAAACGTATCCAAGTGACTTTTACTTCTATTGATCATAACACGAGTCAGCCACGGTCAGAGTGTCCAATCACAGTGCAGATATACTGGGCATGACCTTGCAGGTACAAACAACATAGAATACTGGTGGCTCGGTGTGGCTATTGTGCACAATGACTTGACAACGTTGGCATGTGCCACTGACCATGACCACAAATGTATCCAAGTGACCTCTACTTCTATTAATCATAACACGAGTCAGCCACAGTCTGAGTGTCCAGTCACAGTGCACATATAATATGCATGACCTTGCAGGTTTAAAAACGGTAAAAAACCGGTGGCTTGGCACGACTTTTGTGCGTAATGCCTTGACAAAGATGGCATGTGCCACTGACAATGACCACACTGTTTACCAAGTACCTTAAACGGAAATGAATCATAACACGAGTCAGCCACGGTCAGAGTGTCTAGTCATAGTGCAGATATACGGGGCATGACCTTACAGGAATAAAAAGGTAGAATACTGGTGGCTCGGTGTGGCTATTGTGCGCAATGCATTGACAAAGTTGGCGTGTGCCACTAACCATGACCACAGATGTATCCAAGTGACTTTTACTTCTATTGATCATGACACGAGTCAGCCACGGTCAGAGTGTCCAATCATAGTGCAGATGTACTAGGCATGATCTTGCAGGTACAAAAAAGGTAGAATACTGGTGGCTCGGTGCGGCCATTGTGCGTAATGCCTTGACAAAGTTGGCATGTGCCACTGAACATGACCACAAATGCATCCAAGTGACTTTTACTTCTATTGATCATAACACGAGTCACCCATGGTCAGAGTGTCCAATCACAGTGTATAAATACTAGGCATGACTTTGCAGGTACAAACAAGGTAGAATACTGGTGGCTCGGTGTAGCTTTTGTGCGCAATGCCTTGACAAAGTTGGCATGTGCCACTGACCATGACCACAAATGTATCCAAGTGACTTTTACTTCTCTTAATCATACCACGAGTCCGCCACGGTCAGTGTGTCCAATCACAGTGCACATCTAATATGAATGACCTTGAAGGTATAAAGAAGGTAACAAACCGGTGGCTTGGCACGACCATTGTGCGCAATGCCTTGACAAAACTGGCATGTGCCCCTGACCATGACCACAAAGTTTTTCAAGTACCTTAAACGGCTATGAGTCATAACACGAGTCAGCCACGGTCAGAGTGTCTAGTCACAGTGCAGATATACTAAGCATGACCTTACAGGTATAAACAAGGTAGAATACTGATGGCTCAATGTGGCTATTGTGTGCAATGCCTTGACAAAGTTGACATGTGCCACTGACCATGACCACAAATGTATCCAAGTGACTTTACTTCTATTGATCATAACACGAGCCAGCCACGGTCAGAGTGTCCAATCACAGTGCATATGTACTAGGCATGATTTCACAGGTGCAAGCAATGTAGAATACTGGTGGCTCAGTGTGGCTTTTGTGCGCAATGCCTTGACAAAGTTGGCATGTGCCACTGACCATGACCACGAATGTACCCAAGTGACTTTTGCTTCTATTGATCATGACACGAGTCAGCCACGGTCAGAGTGTCCAATCACAGTGCAGATGTACTAGGCATGATCTTACGGGTACAAACAAGGTAGAATACTGGTGGCTTGGTGCGGCCATTGTGCGTAATGCCTTGACAAAGTTGGCATGTGCCACTGACCATGACCACAAATGTATCCAAGTGACTTTTACTTCTATTGATCATAACACGAGTCACCCACGGTCAGAGTGTCCAATCATAGTGTAGAACTACTGGGCATGACCTTGCAGGTACAAACAAGGTAGAATACTGGTGGCTCGGTGTGGCTATTGTGCGCAATGCCTTGACGAAGTTGGCATGTGGCACTGACCATGACCACAAATGTATCCAAGTGACTTTTACTCCTATTAATCATAACACGAGTCCGCCACGGTCAGAGTGTCCAATCACAGTGCACATCTAATATGCATGACCTTGCATGTATAAAAAAGGTAAAAAACTGGTAGCTTGGCACGACCATTGTGCATAATGCCTTGACAAAGTTGGCATGTGCCCCTGACCATGACCACAAAGATTTCCAAGTACCTTAAACGGCAATGAGTCATAACACGAGTCAGCCACGGTCAGAGCGTCTAGTCACAGTGCAGATATACAAAGCATGACCTTACAGGTAAAAACAAGGTAGAATACTGATGGCTCGATGTGGCTATTGTGTGCAATGCCTTGACAAAGTTGACATGTGCCACTGACCATGACCACAAATGTATCCAAGTGACTTTACTTCTATTGATCATAACACGAGCCAGCCACGGTCAGAGTGTCCAATCACAGTGCATATGTACTAGGCATGATTTTACAGGTGCAAACAATGTAGACTACTGGTGGCTCGGTGTGGCTTTTGTGCGCAATGCCTTGACAAAGTTGGCATGTGCCACTGACCATGACCACGAATGTACCCAAGTGACTATTGCTTCTATTGACCATGACACGAGTCAGCCACAGTCAGAGTGTCCAATCACAGTGCAGATGTACTAGGCATGATCTTTCAGGTACAAACAAGGTAGAATACTGGTGGCTTGGTGCTGCCATTGTGCATAATGCCTTGACATAGTTGGCATGTGCCACTGACCATGACCAAAAATGTATCCAAGTGACTTTTACTTCTATTGATCATAATACGAGTCAGCCACGGTCAGAGTGTCCAATCACAGTGCAGATATACTGGGCATGACCTTGCAGGTACAAACAATATAGAATACTGGTGGCTCGGTGTGGCTATTGTGCACAATGCCTTGACAACGTTGGCACGTGCCACTGACCATGACCACAAATGTATCCAAGTGACTTTTACTTCTATTAATCATAACACCAGTCAGCCACAGTCTGAGTGTCCAGTCACAATGCACATATAATATGCATGACCTTGCAGGTTTAAAAACGGTAAAAAACCGGTGGCTTGGCACGACTTTTGTGCGTAATGCCTTGACAAAGATGGCATGTGCCACTGACAATGACCACAAAGTTTACCAAGTACCTTAAACAGATATGAATCATAACACGAGTCAGCCACGGTCAGAGTGTCTAGTCATAGTGCAGATATACGGGGCATGACCTTACAGGTATAAAAAAGGTAGAATGCTGGTGGCTTGGTGTGGCTATTGTGCGCAATGCATTGACAAAGTTGGCGTGTGCCACTGACCATGACCACAGATGTATCCAAGTGACTTTTACTTCTATTCATCATGACACGAGTCAGCCACGGTCAGAGTGTCCAATCATAGTGCAGATGTACTAGGCATGATCTTGCAGGTACAAACAAGGTAGACTACTGGTGGCTCGGTGCGGCCATTGTGCGTAATGCCTTGACAAAGTTGGCATGTGCCACTGACTATCACCACAAATGTATCCAAGTGACTTTTACTTCTATTAATCATAACACGAGTCCGCCACGGTCAGAGTGTCCAATCACAGTGCACATCTAATATGCATGACCTTGAAGGTATAAAAAAGGTAAAAAAACCGGTGGCTTGGCACGACCATTGTGCGCAATGCCTTGACAAAGTTTGCTTGTGCCCCTGACCATGACCACAAAGTTTTCCAAGTACCTTAAACGGCTATGAGTCATAACACGAGCCAGCCACGGTCAGAGTGTCTAGTCACAGTGCAGATATACTAAGCCTGACCTTACAGGTATAAACAAGGTAGAATACTGATGGCTCAATGTGGCTATTGTGTGCAATGCCTTGACAACGTTGACATGTGCCACTGACCATGACCACAAATGTATCCAAGTGACATTACTTCTATTGATCATAACACGAGCCAGCCACGGTCAGAGTGTCCAATCACAGTGCGTATGTACTAGGCATGATTTTACAGGTGCAAACAATGTAGACTACTGGTGGCTCGGTGTGGCTTTTGTGCGCAATGCCTTGACAAAGTTGGCATGTGCCACTGACCATGACCACGAATGTACCCAAGTGACAATTACTTCTATTGATCATGACACGAGTCAGCTGCGGTCTGAGTGTCCAATCACAGTGCAGATGTAATAGGCATGATCTTACAGGTACAAACAAGGTAGAATACTGGTGGCTTGGTGCAGCCATTGTGCGTAATGCCTTGACAAAGTTGGCATGTGCCACTGACCATGACCACAAACGTATTCAAGTGACTTTTACTTCTATTGATCATAACACGAGTCACCCACGGTCAGAGTGTCCAATCACAGTGTAGAAATAATGGGCATGACCTTGCAGGTACAAACAAGGTAGAATACTGGTGGCTCGGTGTGGCTATTGTGCGCAATGCCTTGACGAAGATGGCATGTGCCACTGACCATGACCACAAATGTATCCAAGTGGCGTATACTTCTATTAATCATAACACGAGTCCGCCACGGTCAGAGTGTCCAATCACAGTACACATCTAGTATGCATGACCTTGCAGGTATAAAAAAGGGAAAAAACTGGTGGCTTGGCACGACTATTGTGCGCAATGCCTTGACAAAGTTGGCATGTGCCCCTGACCATGACCACAAAGTTTTCCAAGTACCTTAAACGGCTATGAGTCATAACACGAGTCAGCCACGGTCAGAGTGTCTAGTCACAGTGCAGATATACTAAGCATGACCTTACAGGTATAAACAAGGTAGAACACTGATGGCTCAATGTGGCGATTGTGTGCAATGCCTTGACAAAGTTGGCATGTGCCACAGACCATGACCACAAATGTATCCAAGTGACTTTACTTCTATTGATCATAACACGAGCCAGCCACGGTCAGAGTGTCCAACCACAGTGCATATGTACTAGGCATAATTTTGCAGGTGCAAACAATGTAGAATACTGGTGGCTTGGTGTGGCTTTTGTGCGCAATGCCTTGACACAGCTGGCATGTACCACTGACCATGACCACGAATTTACCCAAGTGACTATTACTTCTATTGATCATGACACGAGTCAGCCACGGTCAGAGTGTCCAATCACAATCAAGATGTACTAGGCATGATCTTTCAGGTACAAAAGATGCACAATACTGGTGGCTTGGTGCGGCTATTGTGCGCAATGCCTTGACAAAGCTGGCATGTGCCACCGACCATGACCACAAATGTATCCAAGTGACTTTTACTTCTACTGACCATAACACGAGTCAGCCACGGTCAGAGTTTCCAATCACAGTGCAGATATACTGGTTATGACCTTGCAGGTACAAACAACATAGAATATTGGTGGCTCGGTGTGGCTATTGTGCACAATGCCTTGACAACGTTGGCATGTGCCACTTACCATGACCACAAATGTATCCAAGTGACTTTTACTTCTATTAATCATAACACAAGTCAGCCACAGTCTGAGTGTCCAGTCACAGTACACATATATTATGCATGACCTTGCAGGTTTAAAAACTGGTAAAAACCCGGTGGCTTGGCACGACTTTTGTGCGTAATGCCTTGACAAAGTTGGCATGTGCCACTGACAATGACCACAAAGTTTACCAAGTACCTTAAACGGATATGAATCATAACACGAGTCAGCCACGGTCAGAGTGTCTAGTCATAGTGCAGATATACGGGGCATGACCTTACAGGTATAAACAAGGTAGAATACTGGTAGCTCGGTGTGGCTATTGTGTGCAATGCCTTGACAAAGTTGACATGTGCCACTGACCATGACCACAAATGTATCCAAGTGACATTTACTTCTATTCATCATAACACGAGTCAGCCATGGTCAAAGTGTACAATCACAGTGCAGATGTACTAGGCATGATCTTGCAGGTGCAATCAAGGTAGAATACTGGTGGCTCGGTGTGGCTATTATGGCCAATGCCTTGACAAAGTTGGCATGTGCCACTGACCATGACCATTACCACAAAGTTTACCAAGTGACTTTAACTTCTACAAATCATAACACGAGTCAGCCACGTTCACAGTACCCAATCACAGTGCACATCTAATATGCATGACATTGCAGGTATAAACAGG
The DNA here is from genome assembly GCA_023375785.1 of Penium margaritaceum. Classification (NCBI taxonomy): domain Eukaryota; kingdom Viridiplantae; phylum Streptophyta; class Zygnematophyceae; order Desmidiales; family Peniaceae; genus Penium; species Penium margaritaceum. The sequence goes on along the minus strand of SZWC01000797.1, from coordinate 111,401 downwards.
ATAGAAACTGGTGGCTTGGGACGCCGATTGTGCGCAATGCCTTGATAGATTTGGCATGTGCCACTGACCATGACCACAAAGTTTACCAAGTGCCTTAACGGCTATGAATCATAACACGAGTCAGCCACGATCAGAGTGTCCAATCACAGTGCAGATGTACTAGGCATGATCTTACAGGTGCAAACAAGGTAGAATACTGGTGGCTCAGTGTGGCTATTGTGCGCAATGCCTTGACAAAGTCGGCATGAGCCACTGACCATGACCACAAATGTATCCAAGTGACTTTTACTTCTATTCATCATAACACGAGTCAGCCACGGTCAGAGTGTCCAATCACAATGCAGATGTACTGTGCATGATCTTGTAGGTACAAACAAGGTAGAATACTGGTACATTGGTGTGGCTATTGTGCGAAATGCCTCGACAAAGATGGAATGTGCCACGGACCATGACCACGAAGTTTACCAAGTGAAGTTAACTTTTACAGATCGTAACACGAGTCAGCCACGGTCAGAGTGTCCAATCACAGTTCATATTTACTATACATGACCTTGCAGGTATAAACAAGCTACAATACTGGTGGCTTGGTGTGGCTGTTGTGCGCAATGCCTTGACAAAGTTGGCATGTGCCACTGACCATGACCACAACGTTTACCAAGTGACTTTAACTTCTACGAATTGTAACACGAGTCAGCCACGGTCAGAGTGCCCAATCACAGTGCACATATAACATGCATGACCTTGCAGGTATAAACAGGGTAAAAACCCGGTGTCTTGGCACGGCTATTGTGTGCAATACCTTGACAGAGTTTGCATGTGCCACTGACCATGGCCACAAAGTTTACCAAGTGATTTTTACTTCTAAGAATCATAACAAGAGTCAGCCAAGGTCAGAGTGTCCAATCACAGTGCAGATGTACTAGGCATGGCCTTGCAGGTATAAGCATGGTAAAAACCGGTGGCTTGGCACGGCCATTGTGCACAATGCCTTGACAAAGTTTGCATGTGCCACTGACCATGACCACAACGTTTACCAAGTACCTTAAACAACTATGAATCATAACACGAGTCAACCATGGTCGAGTGTCCAAGAACAGCGCAGATGTACTAGGCATGAGCTTGCAGGTACAAACAAGGTAGAATACTGGTGGCTCGGTGTGGCTATTGTGCGCAATGCCTTGACAAAGTTGGCATATGCCACTGACCATGACCATAAAGTTTACCAAGTGACTTTAACTTCTACAAATCGTAGCAAGAGTCAGCCACAATCAGAGTGCCCAATCACAGTGCACATCTAATATGCATGATCTTGCAGGTACAAACAAGGTAGAATACTGGTGGCTCAGTGTGGCTATTGTGCGCAATGCCCTCACAAAGTTGGCATGTACCACTGACCATGACCGCAAAGTTTACCAAGTGACTTTAACTTCTACGAATCCTAACACGAGTCAGCCACAGTCAGAGTGCCCAATCAGAATGCAGATATACTGGGCATGACCTTGCAGGTATGAACGAGGTAGAATACTGGTGTCTCGGGCTGGCTATTGTGCGGAATGCCTTGACAAAGTTTGCATGTGCCACTGATCATGACCACAAATGTATCCAAGTGACTTTCACTTCTATTGACCATAACACGTGTCAGCCACGGTCAGAGTGTACAATCACGGTGCACATGTACTAGGCATGATCTTGCAGGTACAAGCAAGTTAGAATACTGGTGGCTCCGTGTGGCTGTTGTGCGCAATGCCTTGACAAAGTTGGCATGTGCCACTGACCATGACCACAAATGTTTACCAAGTGACTTTAACTTCTACGAATCATAACACGAGTCAGCCACGGTCAGAGTACCCAATCACATTGCTCATATTATATGCATGACCTTGCATGTATAAACAGGGAAAACAACCGGTGGCTTGGGACGGCTATTGTGCGCAATGCCTTGACAAAGTTGGCATGTGCCACTGACCATGATCACAAAGTTTACCAAGTACCTTAAACGGCTATGAATCATAACACGAGACAGCCATGGTCAGAGTGTCTAATCACAGTGCAGATGTACTAGGTATGATCCTGCAGGTGCAAACAATGTACAATACTGGTGGCTCGGTGTGCCTATTGTGCGCAATGCCTTGACAAAGTTGGCATATGCCACTGACCATGATCACAAATGTATCCAAGTGACTTTTACTTCTATTGATCAGAACACGAGGTAGCCACTGTCAGGGTGTCCAATCACAGTGCAGATATACTAGGCATAATCTTGCAGGTATGAAAAGGATAGAATACTGGTAGATCGGTGTGGCTAGTGTGCACAATGCCTTGTCAAAGTTGGAATGTGCCACTGACCATGACCACAAAGTTTACCAATTGACTTTAACTTCTACGGATCGTAACACGAGTCTGCCACGGTCAGAGTGTTCAATCACAGTTCAGATGTACTAGGCATGACCTTGTAGGTATAAGCAAGGTAGAATTCTAGTGGCTCGTTGTGGCTATGGTGCGCAATGCCATGACAACGTTGGCATGTGCCATTGACCATGACCACAAAACTTACCAAGTGACTCTGTCTTCCACGAATCGTAACACGAGTGAGCCACGGTCAGAGTGTCCAATCACAGTGCACATATAATATGCATCACCTTGCAGGTATAAACAGGGTTAATACCTTTGTCTTGGCACGGCTATTGTGCGCAATGCCTTGAAAAAGTTGGCATGTGCCACTGAGCATGACCAAAAAGTTTTCCAAGTGACTTTAACTTATACGAATCATAGCATGAGTCAGCCACGGTCAGAGTGTCCAATCACAGGAAAGATGTACTAGGCACGATCTTGCAGGTATAAACAAGGTAAAAAACCGGTGGATTAGCACGGCTATTGTGCACAATGTTGAAGATTTGCCCCTATGCATGCCCAAGTGCAGCACTGGGAGGCGCTGACGAGCCGCCAGAGAGAGGAAATTCCTCGTCGACGGATCTGGCGACTCAAGGATTGCTCGGATCCTAAAATGGAGGATTAACACGTGCCACTGACCATGACCACAAAGTTTACCCAGTACCTTAAACGGATATGAATCATAACACGAGTCAGCCACGGTCAGAGTGTCTAGTCACAGTGCAGATATAGTGGGCATGACCTTATACGTATAAAGAAGGTAGAATACTGGTAGCTCGGTGTGGCTATTGTGTGCAATGCCTTGACAAAGTTGACATGTGTCACTACCCATGACCACAGAATTATCCAAGTGACATTTACTTCTATTGATCATGACACGAGTCTGCCACGGTCAGAGTGTCCAATCACAGTGCAGATGTACTAGGCATGATTTTACAGGTACAAACAAGGTAGAATACTGGTGGCTCGATGCGGCTATTGTGCGCAATGCCTTGACAAATTTGGCATGTGCCACTGACCATGACCACAAATGTATCCGAGTGAGTTTTACTTCTATTGATCATAACACGAATCAGCCACGGTCAGAGTGTCCAATCACAGTGCAGATATACTACGCATGACCTTGCAGCTACAAACAACGTAGAATACTGGTGGCTCGGTGTGGCTATTGTGCGCAATGCCTTCACAACGTTGGCACGTGCCACTGAGCGTGACGACAAATGTATCCAAGTGACTTTTACTTCTATTAATCATAACACAAGTCAGCCACGGTCTGAGTGTCCAGTCACAGTGCACATCTAATATGCATGATCTTGCAGGTATACAAAAAGGTAAAAAACCGGTGGCTTGGTACGACTAGTGTACGTAATGCCTTGACAAAGTTGGCATGTGCCACTGACCATGACCACAAAGTTGACCAAGTACATTGAACGAATATGAATCATAACACGAGTTGAGTGTTTAGTCACAGTGCAGATACACTGGGCATAAGCTTACAGGTATAAACAAGGTAGAATACTGGTAGCTCGGTGTGGCTATTGTATGCAATGCCTTGACAAAGTTTACATGTGCCACTGACCATGGCCACAAATGTATCCAAGTGACTTGTACTTCTATTGATCATAGCACGAGCCAGCCACGGTCAGAGTGTCCAATCACAGTGCAGATGTACCAGGCATGATCTTGCAGGTGCAAAAAAGGTAGAATACTGGTGGCCCGGTGTGGCTATTGTGCGCAATGCCTTGACAAAGTTGGCATGTGCCACTGACCATGACCACACAGTTTACCAAGTGACCTTAACTTCTACGAATCATAACACGAGTCAGCCACGGTCATAGTACCCACTCACAGTGCACATCTTATATGCTTGATCTTGCAGGTATAAACAGGGTAGAAACCGGTGGCTTGGGACGGCTATTGTGCGCAATGCCTTGACAAAGTTGGCATGTGCCACTGACGATGACCACAAAGTTTACCAAGTACCTTAAACGGCTATGAATCATAACACGAGTCAGCCATTGTCAGAGTGTCCAATCACAGTGCAGATGTACTAGGCATGATCTTGCAGGTGCAAACAAGGTGGAATACTGGTGGCCTGGTGTGGCTATCGTGCGCAATGCCTTGACAAAGTTGGCACGTGCCACTAACCATGACCACAAATGTATCCAAGTGACTTTCACTTCTATTGATCATAACACGAGTCAGCCACGGTCGGAGTGTCCAATCACAGTGCAGATGTACTAGGCATGATCTCGCAGGTACGAACAAGGTAGAATACAGGTGCATTGGTGTGGCTATTGTGCGAAATGCCTTGACAAAGTTGAAATGTTCCACTGACCATAACCACAAAGTTTACCAAGTGACTTTAACTTCTCCAAATCGTAACACGAGTCAGCCACTGTCAGAATGTGCAATCACAGTGCATATGTACTATACATGACCTTGCAGGTATAAACAAGGTAGAATACTTGTGCCTTGGTGTGGCTATTGTGCGCAATGCCTTGACAAAGTTTGAATGTGCCACTGACCATGACCACATAGTTTACCAAGTGACCTTAACTTATACGAATCGTAACACGAGTCAGCCACGGTCAGAGTGCCCAATCGCAGTGCACATATAATATGCATGACCTTGCAGGTATAAACAGGGTAAAAAACCGGTGTCTTGGCACGGCTATTGTGTGCAATGCCTTGACAAAGTTGTTATGTTCCACTGACCATGACCACAAAGTTTACCAAGTGACTTTAACTTCTAAGAATCATAACACGAGTCAACCAAGGTCAGAGTGTCCAAGCACAGTGCAGATGTACTAGGCATGATCTTGCAGGTATAAGCAAGGTAAAAAACCGGTGGCTTGGCATGACCATTGTGCGCAATGCCTTGACAAAGTTTTCATGGGCCACTGACCATGACCACAAAGTTTACCAAGTACCTTAAACGACTATGAATCATAACATGAGTCAGCCACGGTCGAGTGTCCAATCACAGTGCAGATGTACTAGGCATGAGCTTGCAGGTACAAAGAAGGTAGAATACTGGTGGCGCGGTGTGGCTATTGTGCGTAATGCCTTGACAAAGTTGGCATGTGCCAATGACCATGACCACAAAGGTTACCAGGTGACTTTAACTTCTACGAATCGTAACACGAGTCAGCCACAATCAGCGTACCCAGTCACTGTGCACATATAATATGCATGATCTTGCAGGTACAAAAAAGGTAGAATACTGGTGGCTCAGAGTGGCCATTGTGCGCGATGCCTTAACAAAATTGGCATGTGCCACTGACCATGACCACAATGTTTACCAGGTGACTTTAACTTCTACAAATCGTAACACGCGTCAGCCACAATCAGAGTGCCCAATCACAGTGTACATCTAATAGGCATGATCTTGCAGGTACAAACAAGGTAGAATACTGGTGGCTCTGCGGCCATTGTGCGCAATGCCTTGACAAAGTTGGCATGTGCCACTGACCATGCCCACAAATGTTTACCAAGTGACTTTAACTTCTATGAATCATAACACGAGTCAGCCACGGTCAGAGTACCCGATCACATTGCACATATTATGTGCATGACCTTGGAGGTATAAACAGGGNGGCTATTGTGCGCAATGCCTTGACAAAGTTGGCATGTGCCACTGACCATGACCACAAATGTTTACCAAGTGACTTTAACTTCTATGAATCATAACATGAGTCAGCCACGGTCAGAGTACCCGATCACATTGCACATATCATGTGCATGACCTTGGAGGTATAAACAGGGGAAAAAACGGGTGGCTTGGGACGGCTATTGTGCGCAATGCCTTGACAAAGTTGGCATGTGCCACTGACCATGACCACAACGTTTACCAAGTACCTTAAACGGCTATGAATCATAACATGAGACATCCACGGCCAGAGTGTATAATCACGGTGCAGAAGGGTGCGTGCGGCAAGGAGGGCCACTGGGCCCGTGAGTACACCGATGATGTCAGAATTGTGACTCTGTCGAGGCAGGACAACTGACGGGTTCTCCCTGAGAGCCTTTGAGTCGTCTCCTCTCGGAATTTCCGAGCTCTCCTTATACCGGTTTAAGCCCCGGCCTGAATCACCTTGGTCCCCATCAAGCACTGACCGTTGACAGCAGACCGATCAACGGCACAATACCGAGTAATCTCCTAATAAGTGGCTGGACCGCACGCACGTCCGGCTAGTGTACAAGATGCGGTTGCATACACTCTTGTCCTGTTCTGTCTTTGATATAAGGAGGATGTTCATTTCCTCGCAGTTCAACCAGACCAGTTTGGGTCAACCTGTTCCCCCTTGGTTCCGCGGCTTCACCGCCGTGTCTTCGCTCTGCTCGCTCCTCGCATTTCCTTCCTTTGCAAGCCTCTCTCAACGCTTCGCTCTGTCACTCTTGTTCCTTCACTGAGCTCCCTCACACCGCCAACCATCACTCACCTCTCCAGCACTCTCTCTCTCATATCAACCTGTCTACCTCGACTACCTTGCGCCTCAGCACCTCTCAGCCTTTGCAACTAACTCCTCGCACCGCTCTTGGTTACGTCACTCTGCTGACGTACTCTTGCTTGCCTAATGCTTCTGCCTGCTTCTGCTACTGCAATTCTCTCGCCTGCATTCTTCTGACATGGTATCATAGCATCAGGCAACATCACCTGGTGCCCCATAACTACGTCATCGCTCTGCTGCCATCTTCCCTTCATCGCTTTCTCCTGTAATCTTCTGCCACCGCTACCGTTGTCACGCGCCTCGCCGCTTTGCCAGCAGCTGACATCAGCAGCTCTGCCTCACGAGTTCTCCGTGCTGAAGAAACGCCTTGTCATCCCAAGGAAGCCATGCACCCATTTCCGCACCCGTGGCCAGCTACCGGTGACTTGTCGCCCACATCAGCAACAAGCAACTCTTGAGTCGCCGTCTGCCGTCAACTACCAAGATGCTTCCTGCTGTCTACCATCTGCTACCCCTCATCACATTTGCCTCCTCAAGCATCTCATCCTCTTTCATCTTGTCTCATCAGCTTCATCTGCTTCTTCCTTGCTGTCATCCTCCGCCCGCCTGTGTCCATCACCTCGAGCCGCCCTCTTGCATCGCCTCCTCGCCTCGTCAGCAGCTGCAGCCAAAACTACCGCCGTCAGGATATCGGATACCACCAGTCTTCCTGCTCCCATTTTCGAGCCAACTGGGGAACAAGCCGTCACTCTACTGGCATTGGTGTCCTAGTGCCCTTGCCCGCTGCCTGACCCTCTGTGCCACAACCAACTTCTTCTAGCCTACAGGATATCGGACACCACCAGTCTTCCTGCTCCCACTTCTGAGCCAACTGGGGAACAAGCTGTCACTCTCCTGAACGGAAGAAGGAGTAGTTGTGACATCTCTACCGCGTTGCCTCATCTTACTCCGCCTGAACCGCTCCGTATCTCTCATCTTTAGCATCATTATCAAGTCTTCCGCCTTCTCGCTCCAGCCTCCTCAGCTTCATCAGCCGCCCGCTCCTGCCTCACCTCGTCATTCCTCGTCATCAGCGTCCTCCGCGTCGCCTTCGCATCCATCATGGTCATCAGCATCATCTCCTTGCGCACGTGGTTTTCCCCTTGCGCCCACTCATCAATCAATCACTTCCTCCGCGTCCGCATCGTTGCCAGCTCGGCACAAGGATCCCCCCGGTCGCATCGCCTTTTCCGCGATGACCTACGCCCACGCCGAAACTTCCTTCAGCAACGTGGCTCGCCTCTGTGCCCACTCCGCTGTCCTCATCAGCCTCCGGTTTATCAGAAATCATCAGCATCTATGAACGGCACTTGGATCTGCATGAGCTAGCTGCCCACTTCCGTAGCAGCCTGCACCCACGCCAGTAGCAGCTTTCTCGCGGCTCGTTGGCACCTGCCTTCCCCTTGTCGTATCCTACTCCCCTATTGAAAATTGCGCACTTGGTCTCGCCCCTGTGCCCACTCCACCATCAATCGTTCCTCAGCATCTGCATCACCTTTAGCTTGGCACAAGGATCAGCCCGGTCGCATCACCCGCTCTGCGATGACCTACGCCCACGCCAAAAACATCTATTGCGTACGTGGTTCCACCCCTGCGCTATCTATGATCCCACCATCAGTACCATCAGCAACAACCTCTGACCTCTACCTACAGCACATCATCAACACTGCCAACTTCTCTATCATGGACAACCTCTCTGCTGCGTGGAATAATTCCCCAGCTCTCACATCAGACGCCAGCAACATCCTCGACTGGTCAGACAGCATCATTGCCAATGCACGCAACATCTACATCAACGAGTATGAAGTTGCCGGTCTACTGCTTGGCAAATATGACAGTTTTCACAGCTACCAAAGCCATCCCAAGGAAAACGACGCCACTCTCACTGCCGTCTGGAGTGTACTCAAATCGCACCTTGCTCTTGTCTATCACTTCATTGACGAGCCACACCAGATTGTAGCCCACCAGTGGTACTCCATACTGCAGTATGCGTGTGTTCGTCGCACCTACTACCTTCACACCCTTCATGTGATCATCTTCCCACCTTCACCAGACATACCTCAGCTGTTCTTTCTCCCCGAGGACGAAGAGGGTGATGTGACATCAACCAATGTCGACACATGGCAGCAGCTTTTCTACAAAACGTTCGTCCCCTATTACCTCCATCATTTCTCCATTGTGGGGTCTCTGATTCAAGGGTCACTCTACTTTGGAGAACATTGCAGCCAGACGAACTTCCGTGCCGAGCATGATCGCTTCAACACCGAACTCAGACGAGGGCTTCACACGCTTGTCAACCCCAAACTCCACTCTCTTATGGCCCAGCATAACCACAACGTATCCCTCATGTGGCGAGGTCTGATCAACTACTGCGAAGGCACGGTAACTTACGAATATGACAACAGAAGAAGTTGGGACTTTATAGTTGCCACCCTGCACTCACCATGTTGAGTCCTCCTAATTCACTGCCTCGACAGATTCAAAGGAGGTGTCAGAATTGTGACTCTGTCAAGGCAGGACAACTGACGGGTTCTCCCTGAGAGCCTTTGAGTCATCTCCTCTCGGAAATTCCAAGCTATCCTAACACTGGTTTAAGCCCCGGCCTGAATCGCCTCGGTCCCCATCAAGCACTGACCGTTGACAGCAAACCGATCAACGGCACAATACCGAGTAGTCTACTAATAAGTGGCTCGACCGCACGCACGTCCGGCTAGTGCAAAAGAAGCCATTGCATACAGTATTGTCCTCTTCTGTCTTTGATATAAGGAGGATGTTCATTCCCTCCCGGTTCAACCAGAACAGTTCTGCTCAACCCGTCCCCCTTTGGTTCCGCGGCTTGACCGCCGTGTCTTCGCTCTGCTTGCTCCTTGCATTTCCTTCCTTTGCAAGGCTCTCTCAACGCTTCACTCTGTCACTCTCGTTCCTTCGCTCAGCTCCCTCACTCCGCCAACCATCACTCACCTCTCCAGCACTCTCTCTCTCTCTCTCACATCAACCTGTCTACCTCGACTACCTCGCGCCTCAGTACCTCTCAGCCTTCGCGACTAACTCCTCGCACCGCTCTTGGTTACGTCACTCTGCTGACGTACTCTTGCTTGCCATAACGCTTCTGCTTGCTTCTACTACTGCAGTTCTCTTGCCTGCATTCTTTTGATAGAGGAGGCCAAGACCACCAAAGGCAAGAAGTCACTCCTCAACGGCACTCAGGACCACTACCTCAAGAAGGCAAACCGGCGATGCCTTGACTCCGGAGCCAAGGAGCACACCCAAGTCGAAAAGATTGGGTTCATCAACTACATCAAGTCCAGCAAGTACATGGTGGTCGCGAACGACAAGGTCGAGCCGGCGGCAAGCCAAGGAGACGTGGACGTGGAGGTGCTGGTTGGTGGGAAGCGGGTACAGTGCGTGATCAAGAATGTGCAGCACGTAACTGGCTTGGCTAACATCCTACGTGTCAGTCGCCGGACAGACAAGGGATACAAGGTGCTCTTCAGGAGAAGGGGGGCAGTCGTGCGGAAGGACGGTGGCAGCGAGCCCGTGGTGGAGGCTAAGCGTGAGGGAGGCCTCTACATCGTGGAGACCAAGGTGATCCTTGCGGCGAAAGATTCAGCAGACTTGTAGGAACGCACCGTCAACCCGGCCAAAGGAGGGGGAGCTGATCTGGAGCTTTGGCACCGACGACTGGGGCATTCCTCATCCGCAGTTGTGAAGGAGATGGCGAGGCGCGAGCTGGTACGCGGCCTTGTCATCGACAGTGCGGAAGAGACGACAGATGCAGCAGTGCACAAAAAGTGCGAGCCTTGCATTTTGGGCAAGGCGCGGCACAAACTGTTCAAGGAGAACGAGAATCGCGCCTCGGACCTGCTCAAGGTCGTGCACAGCGACGTGTGCGGACCATTCAAGACGGCGTCAAAGAGCGGCGCGCGTTACTTCATCACCTTCATTGATGTCTACGGCAGAAAACTCTTCGTGTACTTCATGAAGCAGAAAGGCGAGGTCCTGGACCGGCTGAAGGAGTATGTCGCCGCGGTGGAGTGGCAGACCGGCCGGAAGGTCAGAGAGCTACGCAACGACAACAGCAGAGAGTATGTGCGCTGTAGCGGGTGGATGAAGCAGCAGGGCATAAAATGGCAACAAACTACGCCATATTGGCCTCAGTCAAATGGCATGGCGGAGCGGGCGAACCAGACGCTGCTGAACATGGTACGCACCATGTTGGTGGGTGCGGAATTGCCGCGAAGCTTCTGGACGGAAGCTGTGCGTACGACGAGCTACACCATCAGCCTCACTCCTACAGCGGTGCTGAAGGGGAAGAGTGGCTGGAAGACGCCGCAGGAGGTTTGGAGCGGGCGCAAGCCAAGTGTGGTACACCTGTAAGTGTTCGAGTGCAAGGCGCACGCGATGGTGCAGGCTGCGCAGAGGCGCGACAGCAAGCTGGAGCCGCGGGCAAATTCGTATCTCTTCCTTGGCTACGAGAACACGCATAAGGCATACAGGCTGTACGACATGCACAAGGGGGGAGATAATCCGCAGCCAAGACGTCGATGGGGATTGAGGTGGGTCGAAACCTGTTCGCGGACCTCCAGTCAGATTTTTTACTAAGTCCCCGAGTAACAAACTGTACTCCTGAGTTTCGGACTCCGAGCCAGGATTTTGGCTAAGTCCCTCAGTAACAAACTGCACTCCTGAAATCCAGCGGATCATCCACCGGACGCCTCGGCAGACCTTCTGGAGCAAAATCCCCAGATGGCATTTTGTTACTCGTTGCGGTC
>SZWC01000797.1:89471-99656 GCA_023375785.1 Penium margaritaceum | reverse complement strand
TCCCCGAGTAACAAACTGTACTCCTGAGTTTCGGACTCCGAGCCAGGATTTTGGCTAAGTCCCTCAGTAACAAACTGCACTCCTGAAATCCAGCGGATCATCCACCGGACGCCTCGGCAGACCTTCTGGAGCAAAATCCCCAGATGGCATTTTGTTACTCGATGCGGTCGATGATTCGCCGGAAGTCGAGCCGCGGCCGGCTCCCAGAACCGCCGCGCACACCCAACTTTGGAAGCCCATATCTCCCTTGTTACTAGTCCGATTCCAGTGAAACAACTTTCACCGGATTCAGCGACTCGTCAACTTTCAGGGGCAATCCTCCATTTTAGGATCCGTGCAATCATGGAGTCGCCAGATCTGTTAACGAGGAATTTCCTCTCTCCGGCGGCTCGTCGGCGCCTCCCGGTGCCGCACTTGGGCATGCAGAGAGGCAAATATACAACATTCTCCCCTTGCACCTGCCATGCCCGCTGCTCCTGCCTGCTCTCACTCATCTTCCATTGCGCCCTCCAGCCCATCATAGCTGGTCATCCCAATTTCGGCCACGCTCAATGCGTGCCGGTCCACGGGTTGCGCTTTGGTCAAGCAATACGCAAGCATTTTGTGCGTGCTACAGTGTTGCGGCACCACCTGCCCCTTTTCAACCATGTCCCGTATGTAATGATAACGTACGTCAATGTGCTTCGTCCTCCTGTATTGCATCGGGTTGTTGGTCAGCGAGATTGAGCCGGTGTTGTCCTCTTGCACCACCTTAGGCTCCTGCTGCGGCACGCCCAGCTCCCCCAGCAACCTACGGAGTCACACCGCCTCCTTGACCGCCTCGGCCAGCGCGATGTACTCTGCTTCCACTATGGATGTGGCGACGCAGTCTTGCTTTCTGCTGCACCATGAGACTGTTGCACCAGCGAGGAAGAACACGTAGCAAGATGCGGACTTCCGCTTGTCCACATCGCCAGCATAGTCTGCGTCTGTGTAGCAGACCAGACGCAAGGGGTCCGCCCGCCCCTTGCCGTCGAACCTCAAGCACGCATGACGCGTCGCTTGCAGGTAGCGGAGGATGCGCTTGACCGTCTACTAGTGTAGTCGTCTAGATCGGCCAAGTTCCTGTTCACTTGGCCCACCGCGTAGGCCAGGTCTGGTCGAGTCGCCACCATGGCGTACATGAGGCTGCCCACCGCCGATTGGTAGGGCACCCCTGCCATATCCTCCCGCTCTTCTTTTGTATGCAGCGCCATTGCCGCACTCAGTTCACAGGTCGTGGAGACTGGACTGCCTGCGGGTTTGCAGTCCTCCATGCCGCACCGCTTCAGCACCTCGGCCACGTATTTGGCCTGTCCCAGCTCAAGCGTGCGCGAAGGACATGGAGCGTTTGCTCCCGTCGCCAAGTTCACAAGCATCCGGGAGATCCTTGCGGTGGCGGCCGCGACGGACATGGAGCTCACCAAATGGACGTAAAGACGGCCTTCCTTAATGGCATCATAGACAAAGAGATATACATGGAGGTGCCGGAGGGGGTGGAGGCGCCGGAAGGCAAGGTGTGTAAGCTGCGCAAGTCCATGTACAGGCTAAAACAATCGCCCAGATGCTGGTACCAACAGATTGACATCTTCATGGCACAACTAAGCTTTAAGCGCTGTCAGGCAGATCACAGCGTGTACGTGCGGCGCGACAAACAGCTCCATCAAATCGTTGCACTCTACGTGGACGACCTGATTGTGTGCTCGACGGTTTTGCCGAGCCAACAGTAGCTGAAAGAGCAACTGAGCAACATATTCCAAATGTCGGACATGGGAGAGCTGGAGTACTACCTCGGGGTGAGCATTACGCGGAACCGGAGGGCGCGCACGCTTGAACTGGGACAGGCCAAATACGTGGACGAGGTGCTGAAGCGTTACGGCATGGAGGACTGCAAACCAGTTGGCAGTCCAGTCTCCACGACCTGTGAACTGAGTGCGGCAATGGCGCCGCAGACAAAATAAGAGCCGGAGGATATGGCAGGGGTGCCCAACCAATTGGTGGTGGGCCGTCTCATGTATGCCATGGTGGCGACTCAACCAGACCTGCCCTACGCGGTGGACCAAGTGAGCAGGTATGTGGCCGATCCAGGGCCACTACACTGGTAGGCGGTCAAACGCATCCTCCGCTACCTACAAGCGACGTGGCATGCGTGCTTGAGGTTCGACGGCAAGGGACGGCTGGACCCCTTGCGTCTGGTCTGCTACACGGACGCAGACTACGCTGGCGATGTGGACAAGCGGATGTCCACGTCCGGCCACGTGTTCTTCCTCGCTGGTGCAATGGTCTCGTGGTGCAGTAGAAAGCAAGACTACATCGCCACCTCCACAGTGGAAGCAGGGTACATCACGCTGGCCGAGGCGGTCAAGGAGGCGGTGTGACTTTGCAGGTTGCTGGGGGAGCTAGGCGTGTCGCAGCAGGAGCCTACGGTGGTGCAAGAGGACAACACCGGCTCAATCTCGCTGACCAACAACCCAACGTAGCACAGGAGGACGAAGCACATTGACGTGCGTTCTCATTACGCACGGGACATGGTTGAAAAGGGGCAGGTGGTGCTGCAATGCTGCAGCACGCACAACATGCTTGCGGATTGTTTGACCAAAGCGCAACCCGTGGACCGACACGCATTAAGCGTGGCCGGAATTGGAATGACCAGCTATGATGGGCTGGAGGACGCAGCGGAAGATGAGTGAGAGCAGGCAGGAGCAGCGAGCATGGCAGGTGCAAGGGGGAGAATGTTGTATATTTGCCTCTCTGCATGCCCAAGTGCGGCACCGGGAGGCGCCGACGAGCCGCCGGAGAGAGGAAATTCCTTGTGGACGGATCTGGTGACTTGATGATTGCACGGATCCTAAAATGGAGGATTGCCCCTGAAAGTTGACGAGTTGTTGAATCCTGTAGAAGTTGTTTCACTGGAATCGGACTAGTAACAAGGGAGATATGGGCTTCCAAAGTTGGGTGTTTGCGGCGGTTCTGGGAGCCGGCCGCGGTTCGATTTCCGGTGAATCATCGACCGGAACGAGTAACAAAATGCCATCTGGGGATTTTGCTCCAGAAGGTCTGCCGAGGCGTCCGGTGGATGATCCGCCGGATTTCAGGAGTGCAGTTTGGTACTGAGGGACTTCACCAAAATCCTGTCTCGGAGTCCGAAACTCAGTAGTACAGTTTGTTACTCGGGGACTTAGTCACAATTCTGACTGGAGGTCCGCGAACAGGTTTCGACCTACATCAATCCCCATCAACGTCTCGGCTGCAGATTATCTCCCCCTGGTGCATGTCGTAGAGCCTTAACTCCTTATGCGCGCTCTCATAGCCAAGGAAGAGATACGAATTTGCCCGCGGCTCCAGCTGGCTGTCGCGCCTCTGCGCAGCCTGCACCATCGCATGCGCCTTGCACCCGAACACTTTCAGGTGTGCCACACTTGGCTTGCGCCCGCTCCAAACCTCTTGTGGCGTCTTCCAGCCGCACTTCCCCTTCAGCACCGCTGCAGGAGTGAGGTTGATGGTGTAGCTTGCTGTACGCACAGCTCTCGTCCAGAAGCTTCGTGACAATTCCGCATCCACCAACATGGTCCGTACCATGTTCAGCAGCGTCTGGTTCGCCCGCTCCGCCATGCCATTTGACTGAGGCTAATATGGCGTGGTTTGTTGCCATTTTATGCCCTGCTGCCTCATCCACCCGCTACAGCCTACATACTCTCCGTGGTTGTCGCTGCGTAGCGCTCTGACCTTCCGGCCTTTCTGCCTCTCCACCGCGGCGACATACTCCTTCAGCCGGTCCAGGACCTCGCCTTTCTGCTTCATGAAGTACACGAAGAGTTTTCTGCTGTAGTCATCAATGAAGGTGACGAAGGAACGCGCGCCGCTCTTTGACGCTGTCTTGAATGGTCCGCACACGTCGCTGTGCACGACCTCCAGCAGGTCCGAGATGCGATTCTCGTTTGCCTTGAACGGTTTGTGCCGCGCCTTGCCCAAAATGCAAGGCTCGCACTTTTTGTGCACTGCTACATCTGTCGCCTCTTCCGCACCGTCGATGACGAGGCCACGTACCAGCTCGCGCCTCGCCATCTCCTTCACGACTGCGGGTGAGGAATGCCCCAGTGATCGGTGCCAGAGCTCCACATCAGCTCCCCCTCCTTTGGCCAGGTTGACGGTGCGTTCTTGTAAATCTACTGAAGCTGTCATCGCGGGGATCACCTTGGTCTCCACGATGTAGAGGCCTCCCTCACGCTTAGCCTCCAGCACGTGCTCGCCGCCACCGTCCTTCCGCACGACTGCCCCCTTTCTCCTGAAGAGCACCCCGTATCGCTTGTGTGTCAGGGGACTGACACTTAGGATGTCAGCCAAGCCAGGTACTTGCTGCACGTTCTTGATCACGCACTATACCCGCTTCCCACCAACCACCACCTCCACGTCCACGCCTCCTTGGCCAGCCGCCGGCTCGACCTTGTCGTTCGCGACCACCATGGACTTGCTGGACTTGGTGTAGTTGATGAACCCGATCTTCTCGACTTGGGTGTGCTCCTCGGCTCCGGAGTCAAGACACCGCCGGTTAGCCTTCTTGAGGTAGTGGTTATGAGTACCGTTGAGGAGCGACTTCTTGCCTTTGGCGTCCTTACTGCCGGCCTTGGCCTCCTCGGTGTACTCACGGGCCCAGTGGCCCTCCTTGCCGCAGTTGCGGCACGCACCCTTGTTGGCGCCCTTCTTGCCGCCGCCATGTCCGCCACCTCCCTTGCCCCCACTTCCGCCACCATGCGTTGTGGTGACGAGAGCTGATGAGGAAGGCGAGGACTCCCCGCAGCTCCATCGCTGTGCCTCGTTGCGGATGTACTCTGCGACCGCGCCATAGGTGAGCTTGTCTTCTGCCCATCCTCCCAAGACGGTGATGAGACGGCTCCAACCGTCAGAAAGGGCCATGAGGAGGGCTATTGCCTACAGTTGCGTGTCGATCTTCCACCCCACGTAGTTGCACTGTGAGGCGAGCGACTCGATCTCCTGCATGGCGGAGATGACATCATCTCCCTCCTCAATTCTCACTGTCAAGAGTCGCTTCATTGCGAAGATTTTGTTCGCCAGCGACTTGGATTGATGAATGGTGCANAGGTGAGCTTGTCTTCTGCCCATCCTCCCAAGACGGTGATGAGAGGGCTCCAACCGTCAGAAAGGGCCATGAGGAGGGCCATTGCCTGCAGTTGCGTGTCGATCTTCCACCCCACGTAGTTGCACTGTGAGGCGAGCGACTCGATCTCCTGCATGGCGGAGATGACATCATCTCCCTCCTCAATTCTCACTGTCAAGAGTCGCTTCATTGCGAAGATTTTGTTCGCCAGTGACTTGGATTGATGAATGGTACAGAGTTTTTGCCAAGCCTCGGCCGCCAGCTTGCAGCCCTAGAAGTAGCCCCTCTGCGACTCAGCCGTCCCGGACACCAGCAGCATGAGCGCCTCCGTGTTCTTCTTTTGGAAGGCCTCTTTCTGCGCTTCTGTCGCTGTCGCGTCATTGAGGACTTTGGTTCCCTCCATGACCTGTAGCACACCCTTATGCGCAAGGTGGATCTCGAAGTGCCACCTCCATAGCCCAAAGCCAGGGCTGCCCACATATTTCTGGATGATCTGCGTCTCCTCTAGCGTCATTGCGCAGTCTTCCAGTCAAGGACCTCAGAGTTTGACGGCGATGTCATCCCCGACGACAATCCCGTCCGCCGCAGAAGCCGTGAACGATGTGGAGTCCGGTCAGGGCCGTGGGCCCATAACCCTTTGTCGGAAACTAGCCCCAGGGAGGAGGCAGTTCCAACGTGGCCTGGTGGGTATTGTACATTCTCGGCTTCTTTTGTGCATCTTCTGAGTCAGAGCGTGAGCTTTCTGGTCGCCTCACGCTATGTTTCTGGCAGTTGATGACAAATGTAAGACAGTCACTTCCGTGAAGGGAATAACGCAATTTTGCATTAGTTTTTGAACATGAACATGATGTAAACATTTGTAGGACTAGTCATGAGCTCTCCAACGCACAAAACTGTGCGCGATTCGGATAACCGTAGCTCCCGCTACGTTACTCGAAGCACAGCACCCCAAACCATCCGCTCACTAGGCGGCGCGCACCACGTCGCCCGCCGAGGCGCCTTCACACATCAAGGACCCATGAATACGCCATTCCGGAAGCGCAAATGTCCCTACGCATAGTGGCGGTACTCCTTGCGCCTTTGCGGTCTGTTTTGATGAGTTTGGTGATGGGGATGGATGTGGGTCGAAACCTGTTTGCAGACCTGCAGCCGGATTTTTGACGAAGCCCCCGAGTAACAAAATGTACTACTGAGTTCCGGACGCCGAGCCAGAGATTTGGCGAAGTCCCCCAGTAACAAACTGTACTACTGGCATCCGGTGGATTATTCGCCGGACGCCTCGGCAGCCCTTTCGGAGAAAAATCTCCAGATGGACCTTTGTTACTCGGTCAGGTGGATGATCCACCTCCACTCGAACCGCGGCCGACTCCCAGAGCCGCCGCGCACACCCTAACTTTGGAAGCCCATATCTCCCTCGTTACTTGTCCGATTCCGGTGAAACAACTTCCACCGGATTCAACAACTCGTCCACTTTCAGCGGAAATCCTCCATTTTAGGATCCCAGCAATCCTTTAGTCGCAAGATCTGTCAAAGAGGAATTTCCTCTCTCTGGCGGCTCGTCGGCGCCTCCCGGCGCCGCACTTGGGTATGCAGAGGGGCAAACCTTCAACATTGCGCACAATAGCCACACCGAGCCACCAGTATTCTACCTTGTTTGCACCTGCAAGATCATGCCTAATATATCTACACTGTGATTGGACACTCTGACCGTGGCTGACTCGTGTTACGATCAATAGATATAAAAATCACTTGGATATGTTTGTGGTCATGGTCAGTGGCACATGCCAACTTTGTCAAGGCATTGCGCACAATAGCCACACCAAGCCACCAGTATTGTACCTTGTTTGCACCTGCAAGGTCATGCCCAGTTTATCTGCACTGTGATTGGACACTCTCACCGTGGCTTACTCGTGAAATGATTCATAGCCATTTCAGGTACTTGGTAAACTTTGTGGTCATGGTCAGTGGCACATGTCAACTTTGTCAAGGCATTGCGCCCAATAGCCATGGCAAGCCACCGGTTTTTTACCTTGTTTAAGTCTGCAAGGTCATGCATATTAGATGTGCACTGTGATTGGGAACTCTGACTGTGGCTGACTCGTGTTATGATTCATAGCCATTTCAGGTACTTGGTAAACTTTGTGGTCATGGTCAGTGGCACATGTCAACTTTGTCAAGGCATTGCGCCCAATAGCCATGGCAAGCCACCGGTTTTTTACCTTGTTTAAGTCTGCAAGGTCATGCATATTAGATGTGCACTGTGATTGGGAACTCTGACTGTGGCTGACTCGTCTTACGATTCCTAGACGTTAAAGTCACATGGTAAACATTGTGGTCATGGTCAGTGGTACATGCAACTTTGTCAAGGCATTGTGTCAATAGCCACACGGAGCCACCAGTATTCTACCTTGTTTATACTTGCAAGGTCATACCCAGTATATCTTCACTGTGATTGGACACTCTGACCATGGCTGACTCGTGTTATGATTCATAGCCATTTAAGGTACTTGGTAAACTTTGTGGTCATGGTCAGTGACACATGCCAACTTTGTCAAGGCATTGCGCACAATAGCCCTGCCATGCCACCAGTATTCTACATTTTTTGCACCTGCAAGATTATGCTTAGTACATCTGCACTGTGATTGCACACTCTGACCGTGGCTGACTCGTGTTGTGATTTGTAGAAGTTAAAGTCACTTGGTAAACTTTGTGGTCTTGGTCAGTGGCACATGCGAACTTTGTCAAGGCATTGCGCAGAATAGCCACACCGAGCCACCAGTAGTCTACCTTGTTTGCACCTGCAAGATCATGCCTTGTACATCTGCACTTTGATTGGACACTTTGACCGTGACTGACTCGTGTTATGATCAATAGAAGTAAAAGTCACTTGGATACATTTGTGGTCATGATCAGTGGCACGTGCCAACTTTGTCAAGGCATTGTGCACAATAGCCACACCGAGCCACCAGTATTCTACCTTGTTTATACCTGCAAGGTCATGCCCAATACATGTGCACTGTGATTGGACACTCTGACCGTGGTTGACTCGTGTTATAATTCATATCCATTTAAGGTACTCGGTAAACTTTGTGGTCATAGTCAGTGGCACATGCCAACTTTGTCAAGGCCTTGCGCACAATAGCCACACTGAGCTACCAGTATTGTACCTTGTTTGTACATGCAAGATCATGCCTAGTACATCTGCACTGTGATTTGACACTCTGACCGTGGCTGACTCGTGTTATGATAAATAGGAGTAATAGTTACTTGGATACATTTGTGGTCATGGTCAGTGGCACATGCAAACTTTTCCAATGCATTGCGCACAACAGCCACACCAAGCCACCAGTATTCTACCTTGTTTGGACCTGCAAGATCATGCCCAGTATATCCGCTTTGTGATTGGAAACTCTGATCGTGGCTGACTTGTGTTATGGTTCATAGTCGTTTAAGGTACTTGGAAAACTTTGGGGCCATGGTCAGTGGCACATGCCAACTTTGTGCATTGCGCACAATATCCGTGCCAATCCACCGGTTGTTTTACCCTGTTTATGCCTTGTTTGCGCCTGCAAGATCATGCCTAGCAAATATGCAATGTTATCGGACACTCTGACCGTGGCTGACTTGTGTTATGATCAATAGAAGTAAAAGTCACTTGGATACATTTGTGGTAATTGTCAGTGGCACATGCCAACTTTGTCAAGGCATTGCGCACAATAGCCACACCGAATAGCAAATATGCAATGTTATCGGACACTCTGACCGTGGCTGACTTGTGTTATGATCAAAAGAAGTAAAAGTCACTTGGATACATTTGTGGTAATTGTCAGTGGCACATGCCAACTTTGTTAAGGCATTGCGCACAATATCCGTGCCAAGCCACCGGTTTGTTTACCTTGTTTATGCCTTGTTTGCGCCTGCAAGATCATGCCTAGCAAGTATGCAATGTTATCGGACACTCTGACCGTGGCTGACTTGTGTTATGATCAATAGAAGTAAAAGTCACTTGGATACATTTGTGGTAATTGTCAGTGGCACATGCCAACTTTGTCAAGGCATTGCGCACAATAGCCACACCGAGCCACAGTATTCTACCTTGTTTGTACGTGGGAGATCATGCCTAGTACATCTGCACTGTGATTGGACACTCTGACTGTGGCTGACTCGTGTTATGATCAATAGAAGTAAAAGTCACTTTGATACATTTGTGGTCATGGTCAGTGGAACATGCCAACCTTGTGAAGGTATTGCGCATAAAAGTTACACCAAACCACCAGCATTGTACCTTTTTTATACCTGCAAGGTCATGCCCAGTATATCTACACTGTGATTGGACACTCTGACCATGGTTGATTCGTGTTATGATCAATAGAAGTAAAAGTCACTTGGATACAATTGTGGTCATGTTCAGTGGCACATGCCAACTTTGTCAAGGCATTGCACATAATAGCCACACTGAGCCACCAGTATTCTACCTTGTTTGTACCTGCGAGGTCATTCCTAGTACATCTGCTCCGTGATTGGACACTCTGACCGTGGCTGAGTCGTATTATGATCAATATAAGTAAAAGTCACTTGGATACATTTGTGGTCATGGTCAGTGGCACATGCCAACTCTGTCAAGGCATTGCGGACAATAGCAACACCGAGCCACCAGTATTCTACCTTGTTTGTACCTGCAAGGTCATGCCTATTACATCTGCACTATGATTGGACACTTTGACCGTGGCTGACTCGTGTTATGATCAATAGAAGTAAAAGTCACTTGGATACAACTGTGGTCATGGTCAGTAGCATATGCCAACTTAGTCAAGACATTGCGCACAATAGCAAGCCGAGCCACCAGTAATCTACCTTGTTTGCACCTGCAAGATCATGCCTAGTACATTTGCACTGTGATCGGACACTCTGACCGTGGCTAACTCGTGCTATGATCAATAGAAGTAAATGTCACCTGGATACATTTGTGGTCATGGTCAGTGGCACATGCCAACTTTGTCGAGACATTGCACACAATAGCCACACCGAGCCACCAGTATTCTACCTTGTTT
>SZWC01000797.1:74524-88989 GCA_023375785.1 Penium margaritaceum | reverse complement strand
GTACTTGGTAAACTTTGTGGTCATGGTCAGTGGCACATGCCAACTTTGTCAGGGCATTGTGCAAAATAGCCACACCGAGCCACCAGTATTCTACTCTGTTTATACCTGTAAGGTAATGCCCAGTATATCTGCACTGTGATTTGACAATCTGACTGTGGTTGACTCGTGTTATGATTAATAGCCGTTTAATGTACTTGGTAAACTCTGTGGTCATGGTCAGTGGCAAATGCCAACTTTGTCAAAGCATTGCACACAATAGCCACACCGAGCCACCAGTACTCTTTCTTGTTTGTATCGCAAGGTCATGCCCAGTATATCTGCACTGTGATTGAACACTCTAACCGTGGCTGACTCGTGTTATGATTCATAGCCGTTTAAGGTACTTGGTAAACTTTGTGGACATGGTCAGTGGCACATGCCAACTTTGTCAAGGCATTGCGCACAACAGCCTACAAAGCCACCGGTTTTTTGCCTTGTTTATACATACAAGGTCATGCCTAGTATATCTGAACTGTGATTGGACACTCTCATTGTGGATGACTCGTGTTACGATTCGTAGAAGTTAAAGTCACTTGGTAAACTTTGTCGTCATGGTCATGGCATTGCGCACAATAAGCACACCGAGCCACTAGTATTCTACCTTGTCTGCACCTGTAAGATCATGCCTAGTACATGTTCACTGTGATTGGACACCCTGACCGTGGCTGACTTGTGTGTGATCAATAGAAGTAAATGTCACTTGGGTACATTTGTGGTCATGGTCAGTGGCACATGTCAACTTTGTCAGGGCATTGCACACAGTAGCCACACCGAGCCACCAGTTTTCGACCTTTCTAATACCTATAAGGTTATGCCCAGTAAATATGCACTGTGATTGGACACTCTGACCGTGGTAGACTTGTGTTGTGATTCATAGCCATTTAGGGTTTTTGGTATACTTTGTGGTCATGGTCAGTGGCACATGCCAACTTTGTCAATGCATTGCGTACAATAGCCGTACCAAGCCACAAGTTTTTTACCTTGTTTATAACTGCAAGGTTATGCCTAGTACATCTAAACTGTGATTGGGCACTCTGACTGTGGCAGACTTGTGTTACGATCGTAGAAGTTAAAGTCACTTGGTAAACTTTGTGGTCATGGTCAGTGGCACATGCCAACTTTGTCAAGGCATTGCGCACAGTAGCCGTGCCAAGCCACCGGTTTTTTAACCTTGTTCATACCTGCAAGGTCATGCCTAGTGTTTCTGAACTGTGATTGGGCACTCTGACTTTGGCTGACTCGTGTTATGTTTCGTAGAAGCTAAAGTCACTTGGTAAGCTTTGTGGTCATGGTCAGTGGCACATGCCAACTTTATCAAGGCATTGCGTACAATAGCCATACCAAGCCACCAGTATTCTACCTTGTTTGTACCTGCAAGATCATGCCTAGTACATGTGCACTGTGATTGGACATTTGACCGTGGCTGACTCGTGTTATGATGAATAGAAGTAAAAGTCACTTGGATGTATTCGTGGTCATGATCAGTGGCACGTGCCAACTTTGTCAAGGCATTGCGCAAAATAGCCAAAAGAGCCACCAGTATTCTACATTGTTTATACCTGCAAGGTCATGCCCAGTATATCTGTACTGTGATTTGACACTCTGACCGTGGCTGACTCGTGTTATGATGAATAGAAGTAAAAGTCACTTGGATGTATTCGTGGTCATGATCAGTGGCACGTGCCAACTTTGTCAAGGCATTGCGCAAAATAGCCAAAAGAGCCACCAGTATTCTACATTGTTTATACCTGCAAGGTCATGCCCAGTATATCTGTACTGTGATTTGACACTCTGACCGTGGCTGACTCGTGTTATGATTCATAGCTGTTTAATGTACTTGGTAAACTTTGTGGTCATGGTCAGTGGCACATGCCAAATTTGTCAAGGCATTGCGCACAATAGCTGTGCAAAGCCACCGGTTTTTTACCTTGTGTATACCTCCAAGGTCATGCATATCAGATGTACGCCTTGATTGGATACTCTGACCGTGGCTGACTTGTGTTACGATTCGTAGAAGTTAAAGTCACTTGGTAAACTTTGTGGCCATGGTGAGTGGCACATGCCAACTTTATCAAGGCGTTGCGTACACCAAGCCACTAGTATTCTACCTTGTTTGCACCTGCAAGATCATGCCTAGTACATCTGCACTTTGATTGGACACTCTGAAAATGGCTGAGTCGTGTTATGATCAATAGAAGTAAAAGTCACTTGGATACATTTGTGGTCATGGTCAGTGGCACATGCCAACTTTTTCAAGGCATTGCGCACAATAGCCACATCGAGCCACCAGTATTCTACCTTGTTTGCACCTGCAAGATCATGCCTAGTACATCTGCATTTTGTTTGGACACTCTGAGAATGGCTGACTCGTGTTATGATCAATAGAAGTAAAAGTCACTTGGATACATTTGTGGTCATGGTCAGTGGCACACGCCAACTTTGTCAAGACATTGCGCACAATAGCCACATCGAGCCACCAGTATTCTACCTTGTTTGTACCTGCAAGGTCTTGCCCACTATATCTGCACTGTGATTGGACACTCCGACCGTGGCTGACTCGTGTTATGATTCATAGCTGTTTAAGGTACTTGGTAAACTTTGTGGTCATGGTCAGTGGCATGTGCCAACGTTGTCGAGGTAATGCGCACAATAGTCGTGCAAAGCCACCGGTTTTTAACCTTGTCTATACCTGCAAGGTCATGCCTAGTACATCTGTACTGTGATTGGACACTCTGACCATGGCTGACTCGTGTTATGACCAATAGAAGTAAAAGTCACTTGGATACATTTGTGATCATGGTCAGTGGCACATGCTATCTTTGTAAGGGCATTACACACAATAGCCACACCGAGCCACCAGTTTTCTGCCTTTTTTTTTTTTGTAAGGTCATGCCCAGCTATATGCACTGTGATTGGACACCCTGATCGTGGCTGACTCGTGTTATGATTCATAGCCGTTTAAGGTTCCTGGTAAACTTTGTGGTCATGGTCAGTGGCACATGCCAACTTTGTCAAGGAATTGCGTACAATAGCCGTGCCAAGCCACCGGTTTTTTACCTTTTCTATACCTGCAAGGTCATGCCTAGTACATCTAAACTGTGATTTGGCACTCTGACTGCGGCTGACCCATGTTACGATTCGTAGAAGCTAAAGTCACTTGGTAAACTTTGTGGTCATGGTCAGTGGCACATGCCAACTTTGTCAAGGCACTGCGTACAATAGCCGTCCAAAGACACCAGTTTTCTACCCTGTCTATACCTGCAAGGTCGTGCATATTAGAGGTGCACTGTGATTGGGTACTCTGTCCGTGGCTGACTCGTGTTATTACTTGTAGAATTTCAAGTCACTTGGTAATCTTTGTTGTCGTGGTCAGTGGCACATGCCAACTTTGTCAAGGCTTTGCGCGCAATAGCCACACCAAGCCACCAGTATTCTACCTTGTTTGCAATTGCAAGATCATGCCTAGTACATCTGCACTGTGTTTGGACACTCTGACCATGGCTGATTTGTGTTATGATCAATAGATGTAAAAGTCACTTGGATACATCTGTGGTCATGGTCAGTGGCACATGCCAACTTTGTCAGGGCATTGTGCAAAATAGCCACACCGAGCCACCAGTATTCTACCCTGTTTATACCTATAAGGTCATGCCCAGTATATCTGCACTGTGATCGGACAATCTGACCGTGGTTGACTCGTGTTATGATTAATAGCCGTTTAATGTACTTGGTAAACTTTGTGGTCATGGTCAGTGGCAAATGCCAACTTCGTTAAGGCATTGCGCACACTAGTCGTGCCAAGCCACCGGCTTTTTAACTTGTTTATTACTGCAATGTCATGCATATTAGATGTGCACTGTGATTTGGCACTCTGACCGTGGCTGACTTGTGTTACGATTCGTTGAATTTAATGTCACTTGGTAAACTTTGTGGCCATGGTGAGTGGCACATGCCAACTTTATCAAGGCATTGTGCACAATAGCCACACCGAGCCACCGGTGTTCTACCTTGTTTGCACCTGCAAGATCATGCCTAGTACATCTGCACTTGGATTGGACACTCTGACCGCGGCTGACTCTTGTTATGATCTATATAAGTAAAAGTCACTTGGATACATTTGTGGTCATGGTCAGTGGCACATGCCCACTTAGTCAAGGCATTGCGCACAATAGCCACACCGAGCAACAAGTATTCTACCTTGTTTGTACCGCAAGGTCATGCCCAGTATATCTGCACTGTGATTGAACACTCTGACCGTGGCTGACTCGTGTTATGATTCATAGCCGTTTAAGGTACCTGGTAAACTTTGTGGACATGGTCAGTGGCACATGCCAACTTTGTCAAGGAATTGCGCACAACAGCCAACAAAGCCACCAGTTTTTTACCTTGTTTATACCTACAAGGTCATGCCTAGTATATCTGAACTGTGATTGGACACTCTGATTGTGGCTGACTCGTGTTACGATTCGTAGAAGTTAAAGTCACTTGGTAAACTTTGTCGTCATGGTCAGTGGCACATGCCAAATTTGTCAAGGCATTGCGCACAATAGCCACACCAAGCCACCAGTATTCTACCTTGTTTGAACCTGTAAGATCATGCCTAGTACATGTTCACTGTGATTGGACACTCTGACCGTGGCTGACTCGTGTGTGATCAATAGAAGTAAAAGTCACTTGGGTACATTTGTGGTCATGCTCAGTGGCACATGTCAACTTTGTCAGGGCATTGCACACAATAGCCACACCGAGCCACCAGTTTTCGACCTTTCCAATACCTATAAGGTCATGCCCAGTATATATGCACTGTGATTGGACACTCTGACCGTGGTAGAATTGTGTTGTGATTCATAGCCATTTAAGGTTCTTGGTAAACATTGTGGTCATGGTCAGTGGCACATGCCAACTTTGTCAAGGCATTGCGCACAATAGCCGTACCAAGCCACCAGTTTTTTACCTTGTTTATAACTGCAAGGTTATGCCTAGTACATCTAAACTGTGATTGGGCACTCTGACTGTGGCAGACGCGTGTTACGATTCGTAGAAGTTAAAGTCACTTGGTAAACTTTGTGGTCATTGTCAGTGGCACATGCCAACTTTGTCAAGGCATTGCGCACAGTATCCGTGCCAAGCCACCAGGTTTTTACCTCGTTTATACCTGCAAGGTCATGCCTAGTGTTTCTGAACTGTGATTGGGCACTCTGACTTTGGCTGACTCGTGTTATGTTTCGTAGAAGCTCAAGTCACTTGGTAAGCTTTGTGGTCATGGTCAGTGGCACATGCCAACTTTATCAAGGCATTGCGTACAATAGCCATACCAAGCTACCAGTATTCCAGCCTACTTGTACCTGCAAGATCATGCCCAGTACATGTGCACTGTGATTGGACATTTGACTGTGGCTGACTCGTGTTATGATCAATACAAGTAAAAGTCACTTGGATATATTCGTGGTCATGGTCAGTGGCACGTGCCAACTTTGTCAAGGCATTGCGCAAAATAGCCAAAAGAGCCACCAGTATTCTACATTGTTTATACCTGCAAGGTCATGCCCAGTATATCTGTACTGTGGTTTGACACTCTGACCGTGGCTGACTCGTGTTATGATTCATAGCCATTTAATGTACTTGGTAAACTTTGTGGTCATGGTTAGTGACACATGCCAAATTTGTCAAGGCATTTCACACAATAGTCGTGCGAAGCCACCGGGTTTTCACCTTGTTTATACCTGCAAGGTCATGCATATTAGATGTACACTGTGATTGGATACTCTGACCGTTGCTGACTTGTGTTACAATTGGTAGAAGTTAAAGTCACTTGGTAGACTTTGTGGCCATGGTGAGTGGCACATGCCAACGTTATCAAGGCGTTGCGTACACCAAGCCACCAGTATTCTACCTTGTTTTCACCTGCAAGACCATGCCTAGTACATCTGCACTTTGATTGGACACTCTGAAAATGGCTGACTCGTGTTATGATCAATAGAAGTACAAGTCACTTGGATACATTTGTGGTCATGGTCAGTGGCACATGCCAACTTTGTCAAGGCATTGTGCACAATAGCCACATCGAGCCACCAGTATTCTACCTTGTTTGTACCTGCAAGGTCATGCCCAGTATGTCTGCACTGTGATTGGACACTCCCACCGTGGCTGACTCGTGTTATGATTAATAGCCGTTTAAGGTACTTGGTAAACTTTGTGGTCATGGTCAGTGGCACATGCCAACGTTGTCAAGGCATTGCGCACAATAGCCACACCGAGCCACCGGTGTTCTACCTTGTTTGCACCTGCAAGATCATGCCTAGTATATCTGCACTGTGATTGGACACTCTGATTGTGGCTGACTCGTGTTACGATTCGTAGAAGTTAAAGTCACTTGGTAGCCTTTGTGGTCATGGTCAGTGGCATATGCCAACTTTGTCAAGGCAGTGCGCACAATAGCCACACCAAGCCACCAGTATTCTACCTTGTTTGTACCGCAAGGTCATGCCCAGTATATCTGTACTGTGGTTTGACACTCTGACCGTGGCTGACTCGTGTGTGATCAATAGAAGTAAAAGTCACTTGGATACATTTGTGGTCATGGTCAGTGGCATATGCCAACTTTGTCAAGGCAGTGCGCACAATAGCCACACCAAGCCACCAGTATTCTACCTTGTTTGTACCGCAAGGTCATGCCCAGTATATCTGTACTGTGGTTTGACACTCTGACCGTGGCTGACTCGTGTGTGATCAATAGAAGTAAAAGTCACTTGGATACATTTGTGGTCATGGTCAGTGGCATATGCCAACTTTGTCAAGGCAGTGCGCACAATAGCCACACCAAGCCACCAGTATTCTACCTTGTTTGTACCGCAAGGTCATGCCCAGTATATCTGTACTGTGGTTTGACACTCTGACCGTGGCTGACTCGTGTGTGATCAATAGAAGTAAAAGTCACTTGGATACATTTGTGGTCATGGTCAGTGGCATATGCCAACTTTGTCAAGGCAGTGCGCACAATAGCCACACCAAGCCACCAGTATTCTACCTTGTTTGTACCGCAAGGTCATGCCCAGTATATCTGTACTGTGGTTTGACACTCTGACCGTGGCTGACTCGTGTGTGATCAATAGAAGTAAAAGTCACTTGGATACATTTGTGGTCATGGTCAGTGGCATATGCCAACTTTGTCAAGGCAGTGCGCACAATAGCCACACCAAGCCACCAGTATTCTACCTTGTTTGTACCGCAAGGTCATGCCCAGTATATCTGTACTGTGGTTTGACACTCTGACCGTGGCTGACTCGTGTGTGATCAATAGAAGTAAAAGTCACTT
Source organism: Penium margaritaceum (assembly GCA_023375785.1). Classification (NCBI taxonomy): domain Eukaryota; kingdom Viridiplantae; phylum Streptophyta; class Zygnematophyceae; order Desmidiales; family Peniaceae; genus Penium; species Penium margaritaceum. The sequence continues at coordinate 81,635 of SZWC01000797.1, read as the reverse complement.
GGATACATTTGTGGTCATGGTCAGTGGCATATGCCAACTTTGTCAAGGCAGTGCGCACAATAGCCACACCAAGCCACCAGTATTCTACCTTGTTTGTACCGCAAGGTCATGCCCAGTATATCTGTACTGTGGTTTGACACTCTGACCGTGGCTGACTCGTGTGTGATCAATAGAAGTAAAAGTCACTTGGATACATTTGTGGTCATGGTCAGTGGCACATGCCAACGTTGTCAAGGCATTGCGCACAATAGCCACACCGAGCCACAAGTATTCTACCTTGTTTATCTCTTCCACTTTTCCATTATGAGGTCTCTTCTGGAGAGACCACTATGGAATAGTCCCAACGACGACGACAGTCCCGACGACTTTCAAGCTCAACTTGAGCTGTTCAACACATAACTAAGACTCGGGCTTCGTACACTTGTCGACCCTGTCCTACACTTTCTCCTGGCCAAGCATGATCACAAAAACTTACACCTCATGTGGAACGGCCTTATTACTTACTGTGGAGGGTCGGTCACGTGCGACTCACTGGGAAACTGGAGAGATTTTCTGCCTTGACAGATTCAAGGGGGGTGTGAGAATGATGTTTCTGTCAAGGTAGGAAACCCAACGGGTTCAGCTCCTCGGAGTTTTCTGGCTCCTCCTCTCTCGCAAATGCCGAGCACTCTCAATACCGGTTAAAGCCTCGGCATGAACCACCTCGGTCCCATCATACACGAACCGTTGACGGTAAGAACCAACCAACGGCACGATACCGAGTAATCCCCTAATAAGCGACCCAACTGCAAGCACGTCTAGTTAGTGCACAAGAAGCCGTTTCTTTCCATGTTGTCTTGTTCTGTCTCTTATAAGGTGGATGTTCATTCCCTCCTAGTTTAACCAGAAGAGTTATGCACATCCTGTTCCCTTTTGGTTCCGCGGTATCACCGACGTGTTCTCGTTCTGCTTGTCCCGTGTGTCCGCTCACTCCGCCTACCATCTTTCGATTCGCTTCGTCACGCATGACCTTTCGCTCACCTCTGGTGCATCACCCGCTTCGCTCCCCTGCTCTCTCACTGTCCTCTGTCTACCTCAGAGCTCTGAGTCTCACCCCTGTCGAGGCCTTGTGAATAACTTCTGAGGACCGCTCTCGTCTTTTTGCCTTCCTCATTCTGCTGGCTCACTCCTGTATGATTCAGTGCTTCTGCCTGCTTCTGCTCTTGCCGTCCACTCTCACTACAATCTTCTGACAAAAGTAACTTGGTGAACTTTGTGATCATGGTTAGTGGCACATGCCAACTTTGTCAAGGCATTGCGCACAATAGCCACACCGAGCCACCAGTATTCTACCTTGTTTGTACCTTCAAGATCATGCCTAGAACATCTGCACTGTGATTGGAAACTCTGACCGTGGGTGACGCGTGTTATGGTTTAAAGCCGTTTCAGGTACTTGGTGAACAGTGTGGTCATGGTCAGTGGCACATGCCAACTTTGTCAAGGCATTGCGCACAATCGCCGTGCCAAGCCACCAGTTTTTTACCTTCTTTGTACCTGCAAAGTCATGCATATGAGATGTGCACTGTGATTGGGCACTCAGAATGTGGCTAACTCGTGTTACGATTCGTAGAAGTTAAAGTCACTTGGTAAACTTTGTGGTCATGGTCAGTGGCACGTGCCAACTTTTTCAAGGCATTGCGCACAATAGCCGTGCCAAGCCACCGGTTGTTTACCTTGTGTATGCCCGCAAGGTCATGCATATTAGATGTGCACTGTGATTGGGCACTCTGACCGTGGCTGACTTGTGTTATGATTCGTAGAAGTTAAGGTCACTTGGTAAGCTTTGTGGTCCTGGTCAGTGGCACATGCCAACTTTGTCAAGTCTTTGCAAACAATAGCCACACCAAGACACAGGAATCGTACCTTGTTTGTGCCTACAAGATCATGCCTAGTACATCTGCACTTTGATTGGACACTCTGACTGTGGCTGACTCGTGTTATGATCAATAGAAGTAAAAGTCACTTGGATACATTTGTGGTCATGGTCAGTGGCACATGCCAACTTTGTCAAGGCGTTGTGCACAATAGCCACACCGAGCCTCCAGTATTCTACCTTGTTTGCACCTGCAAGATCATGCCTACTACATCTGCACTATGATTGGACACTCTGATCGTGGCTGACTCGTGTTATGATCAATAGAAGGAAAAGTTACTTGGATACATTTGTGGTCATGGGCAGTGGCACATGCCAACTTTGTCAAGGCGTTGTGCACAATAGCCACACCGAGCCTCCAGTATTCTACCTTGTTTGCACCTGCAAGATCATGCCTACTACATCTGCACTATGATTGGACACTCTGATCGTGGCTGACTCGTGTTATGATCAATAGAAGGAAAAGTTACTTGGATACATTTGTGGTCATGGGCAGTGGCACATGCCAACTTTGTCAAGGCGTTGTGCACAATAGCCACACCGAGCCTCCAGTATTCTACCTTGTTTGCACCTGCAAGATCATGCCTACTACATCTGCACTATGATTGGACACTCTGATCGTGGCTGACTCGTGTTATGATTAATGTAAGTAAAAGTCACTTTGATACATTTGTGGTCATGGTCAGTGGCACATGCCAACTTTGTCAAGGCATTGCGCACAATAGCCGTGCCAAACTACCATTGTTTTACCTTGTTTATACCTGCTAGGTCATGCCTAGAACATCTGAACTGTGATTGTGCACTCTGACTGTGGCGGACTCGTGTTACGATTTGTATAAGTTAAAGTCACTTGGTAAACTTTGTGGTCATGGTCAGTGGCACATGCCAACTTTGTGAAGGCATTGCGTACAATAGCCATGCCAAGCCACCAGTTTTTTACCTTGTTTATACCTGCAAGGTCTTGCATATTAGATGTGCACTGTGATTGGGCACTCTGACCGTGGTTGACTCGTGTTACAATTCGTAAAAGTAAAAATCACCTGGTAAACTTTGTGGTTGTGGTCAGTGGCACATGCCAACATTGTCAAGGCATTGCGCACAATAGCCATTCCGAGCCACCAGTATTCTACTTGTTTGAACCTTCAAGATCATGCCTAGTACATGTGCACCGTGATTGGACACTCTGACCGTGGCTGACTCGTGTTATGATCAACAGATGTAAAAGTCACTTTGATACATTTGTGGTCGTGGTCAGTGGCACATGCCAGCTTTGTCAAGGCATTGTGCACAATAGCCACACCGAGACACCAGTATTCTACATTGTTTATACCTGTAAGGTCATGCCCAGTATATCTGCACTGTGATTTGACTCTCTGCCCATGGCTGACTCGTGTTATGATTCATAGCCATTTGAGGTTCTTGGTAAACTCTGTGGTCATGGTCGGTGGCACATGCCAACTTTGTCAAGGCATTGCGCACAATAGCCGTGCCAAGCCAACAGTTTTTTTACCTTGTTTAAACCTGAAAGGTCATGTTTTGTACATATGAACTGTGACTGCGCACTCTGACAGTGGCTGACTCGTGTTACGATTTGTAGAAGTTTAAGTCACTTGGTAAACTTTGTGGTCATGGTCAGTGGCACATGCCAACTTTGTCTAGGCATTGCGCACAATAGCCACACCGAGCCACCAGTATTGTACCTTGTTTGCACGTCCAAGATCATGCCTACTATATTTGCATTGTGATTGGACACTCTGACTGTGGCTGACTCGTGTTATGATCAATAGAAGGAAAAGTCACTTGGATACATTTGTGGTCATGGTTAGTGGCACATGCCAACTTTGTCAAGGCCTTGCACATAATAGCCACACCGAGCCACCAGTATTCTACCTTGTTTATACCTGTAAAACATGCCTAGTACATCTGCACTTTGATTGGACACTCTGACTGTGGCTGACTCGTGTTATGATTCATGGTCGTTTAAGGTACTTGGTAAACTTTGTGGTCATGGTCAGTGGTAAATGCCAACTTTGTCAAGGCATTGCGCACAATAGCCGTGCCAAGCCATCAGTTTTTTACCTTGTTTATACCTGCAAAGTCATGCCTAGTACATCTGAACTGTGATTAGGCACTCTGACTGTGGCTGACTCGTGTTACGACTTGTAGAAGTTTAAGTCACTTGGTAAACTTTGTGGTCAGGGTCAGTGGCACATGCCAACTCTGTCAAGGCATTGCGCACAACAGCCGTGCCAAGCCACCAGTTTTTTACCTTGTTTATACCTGCAAGGTCATGCATATTAGATGTGCACTGTGTTTGGGCACTCTGACCGTGGTTGACTTGTGTTACGATTCGTAGAAGTTGAAATCACTTGGTAAACTTTGTGGTCATGATCAGTGGCACATGCCAACATTATCAAGGCATTGCACACAATAGCCATTCCGAGCCACCAGTATTCTCACTTGTTTGAACGTGCAAGATCATGCCTAGTACATCAGCACTGTGACTGGACACTCTGACCGTTGCTGATTCATGTTATGATCAATAGACTAAAAAGTCACTTGGATGCATTTGTGGTCATGGTCAGTGGTACATGCCAAATTTGTCGAGGCATTGCGCACAATAACCACACCGAGCCACCAGTATTCTACCTTGTTTATACCTGTAAGGTCATGCCCAGTATATCTGCACTGTGAATGGACACTCTGCCTGTGGCTGACTCGTGTTACGATTCGTACAGCTTAATGTCACTTGGTTAACTTTGTGGTCATGGTCAGTGGCACATGCCATTTTTGTCAAGGCATTGCGCACAATAGCCACACTGAGCCTCCAGTATTTTACCTTGTTTTTACATGCAAGATCATGCCTACTATATCTGCACTGTGATTGGACACTCTGACCGTGGCTGACTCGTGTTATGATCAAAATAAGTAAAAGTCTTTTGGATACACTTGTGGTCATGATCAGTGGCACATGCCAACTTGTCAAGGCATTGCACACAATCGCCACACCGAGCCACCAGTATTCTACCTTGTTTATACCTCTAAGGTCATGCCCAGTATATCTGCACTGATGTTGGACACTCTGACCGTGGCTGACTCGTGTTATGATGAATATCCGTTTAAGGTACTTGGTAAACTTTGTGGTCATGGCAGTGGCACATGCCAACTTTGTCTAGGCATTGCGCACAATAGCCATGCCAAGCCATTGGTTTTTTACCGTGTTTATACCTGTAAGGTCATGCATATTAGATCTGCATTGTGATTGGGCACTCTGACCGTGGCTGACTCATGTTACGATTCGTAGAAGTTAAAGTCACTTGGTAAACTTTGTGGTCATGGTCAACGGCACATGCCAACTTTGTCAAGATATTGCGCATAATAGCCACACCGAGCCACTAGTATTCTACCTTTTTAAACCTGCAAGTTCATGCCTAGTATTCCTACAGTGTGATTGAACACTCTAACCGTGGCTGACTCGTGTTATGATCAATAGAAGTAAAAGTCACTTGCATACATTTGTGGTCATGGTCAGTGACACATGCCAACTTTGTCAAGGTGTTGCGCACAACAGCCAATCAGAGCCACCAGTATTCTACCTTGTTTGCACCTGCACAATCATGCCTAGTACATCTGCACTGTGATTGGACACTCTGACCGTGGCTGACTCGTGTTATGATCAATAGAAGTAAAAGTCACTTGCATACACTCGTGGTCGTGGTCAGTGACACATGCCAACTTTGTTAAGGCATAGCGCAAAATAGCCACACCGAGCCACCAGTATTCTACCTTGGTTATACCCACAAGATCATGCCTAATACATCTGCCCTGTGATTGGACACTTTGACCGTGGTTGACTCGTGTTATGATCAATAGAAGTACAAGTCACTTGGATATATTTGTGGTCATGGTCAGTGGTACATGCCATTTTTGTCAAGGAATTAGGCACAATAGCCACACCGAGCCACCTGTATTCTACCGTCATTATACCTGCAAGGTCAGGCATAATAGATGTGCACTTTGATTGGGTACTCTGACCGCGGCTGACTCGTGTTATGATTTGTAGAAGTCAAAGTCACTTGGTAAACTTTGTCGTCATGGTCAGTTTGTCAGAAATTGTGACTCCGACAAGGTACATCCTACCCCCCGGATACTCCAAGTGCTCAATAATGGTTCAACTCCAGTCAGAACCACCTCGGTCATCATTCACCGGCCGTTAACGGTCCTTGACCGACCAACGGCCCTCCTACCGAGACATCCCCTAATAAGCGGAATCACCGCAAGCATGTCCGGCTAATGCAGAATAAGCCGTTATCTATGTATCCTGTCCTATCTGTTCTGTAGTACATATGGAGGAGGTTCATTCCCTCCACAATTGACCAGAACAGTTCTGCTCATCCTGTTCCCCCTTTGGTTCCGTGGCTTTGCCGCCGTGCCTTCACTCTGCTCTCCCTTTGCATTTCCTGTCTTCGCCAGTCCCTTTCAGCCTTTTGCTCCGTCACTCTCGCTCCTTCGCTCAGCTCTTTGACTCCGTCAAACAACACTCATCTTGCCAGTTCTCTCTCACATCAACTTGCCCACCTCGGCTACCCCGCGTCTTGGCCTTTATCAACATCTGCAACTAACTCCTCGGATTGCTCTCGCCTACGTCACTTTGCTAATGTACATTTGCATGTTCTAATGCTTCTTCCTGCTTGTGCTGTTGCTATTCTTGCATCTACATTCTTCTGACATGGTATCAGAGGTTCAGGTGACATCACGTGGAGTCCCGTAACTGTGTCATCGCTCTGTTGTCACCTTTGTTTCATTGCGTCCAATCGCATTCTCCTGCCACCGCTACTGTCGTCCCGCGCCTCACAGCTTCGCCAGCAGCCAACATCAGCAGCACTGCCTACCAAGCCCTCTGCGCTGAAGAAACGTCTCGTCGTCCCAAGAAGGACTTGCACCCATTTTCCGTGCCCGTGGCTAGCTGCCGGTGACGTTTCGCCCACCTCGGTCGCAAGCTACTCCTAAGCCGCCGTCCGCCGCCAATTACCAAGAAGCTTCCCGCCGTCCGCCATCCACTTCCCGTCATTGCCTCCGATTCCACAAACATCTCCTCCTCTTGCAGCTTGCATAGCCAAACTCACCTGCCACTTCCTCGCCGCCATCCTCGGTCCGTTCGCATCCATCATCTCGAGTCGCCTTCTCGCATCTCCCTCT
>SZWC01000797.1:31830-45399 GCA_023375785.1 Penium margaritaceum | reverse complement strand
CCAACTTTGTCAAGGCATTGCGCACAATAGCCACACCGAGCTACCAGTATTCTACCTTGTTTAAACCTGTAAGATCATGCCCATTATACTTGCATTGTGATTGGACACTCTGACCGTGGCTGACTCGTGTTATAATTCATAGCCTTTTAATGTACTTGGTAAACTTTGTGGTCATGGTCAGTGGCAAATGCCGACTTTGTCAAGGCATTGCGCACAACATCCGTGCCAAGCCATCGGTTTTCCACCTTTTTATACCAGCAACGTCATGCATATCAGATGTGCACTATGACTTGACACTCTGACACTGGCTGACTCGTGTTACTATTCGTAGAAGTTAAAGACACTTGGTAAACGTTGTGGTCATGGTCAGTGGCACATGCCAACTTTGTCAAGGCATTGCGCACAATATCCGTGCCAAGCCACCGGTTTTTTACCTTGTGTGTACCTGCAAGGCCATGCATATGAGATGTGCACTGTGATTGGGAACTCTGACCGTGGCTGACTCGTGTTACGGTTCGTAGAAGTTAAAGTCACATGGTAAACTTTGTGGTCATGGTCAGTGGCACATGCCAACTTTGTCAAGTCATTGCGCACAGTAGTCACACCGAGACACCAGTATTCTACCTTCTTTGTACCTGCAAGAAAATGCCTCGTACATCTGCACTGTGATTGGGCACTCTGACTGTGGCTGGCTCGTGTTACGGTTCGTAGAAGTTAAAGTCACTTGGTAAGCTTTGTGGTCATGGTCAGTGGCACATGCCAACTTTGTCAAGGCATTGCGCACAATAGTCGTGCCAAGCCATCGGTTTTTTACCTTGATTATACCTGCTATATCATGCATATTAGATGTGCATTGTGATTGGGTACTCTGACCGTGGTTGACTTGTGTTACGATTCGTAGAAGTTAAAGTCACTTGGTAAACTTTGTGGTCATGGTCAGTGGGACATGCCAACATTGTCAAGGCATTGCGCACAATAGCCACACCGAGCCACAAGTATTATAACATTTTTGAACCTGCAAGATCATGCCTAGTTCATCTACACCGTGATTGTACACTCTGACCGTGGCTGACTCGTGTTGAGATCAATAGAAGTAAACGTCCCTTGGATACATTTGTGGTCATGGTCAGTGGCGCATGCCAACTTTGTCAAGGCATTGCGCACAATAGCCACAACGAGTTACCAGTAGTCTGCCTTGTTTATACCTGCAATATCATGCCTAGTACATCTGCACTGTGATTGGACACTCTGACCGTTGCTGACTCGTGTCATGGTCAATAGAAGTAAGAATCACTAGGATACATTTGTGGTCACGGTCAGTGGCACATGCCAACGTTGTCAGGTAATTGCGGGCAATATCCACACCGAGCCACCAGTATTCTACCTTGTTTATACGTGTAAGGTCATGCCCGGTATATCTTCACTGTGATTAAACACTCTGACCGTGGCTGACTCGTGTTATGATTTATAGCCGTTTAATGCACTTGGAAAACTTTGTGGTCATGGTCAGTGGCACATGCCAACTTAGTCAAGGCATTGCGCACAATAGCCACACTGAGCCACCAGTCTACTACCTTGTTTGTACCTGCAAGATCATGCCTAACACATCTGCACTGTGATTGGACACTCTGACCGTGGCTGACTCGTGTTATGATTCATAATCGTTTAATGTACTTGGTAAACTTCGTGGTCATGGTCAGTGGCACATGCTAACTTTGTCAAGGCATTGCGCACAATTGCCGTGCCAAGCCACCGGTTTTTTAGCCTGTTTTTACCTGCAAGGTCATGCATATTAGATGTGCGCTGTGATTGGGCACTCTGACCGTGGCTGACTCGTGTTATGATTCATAATCGTTTAATGTACTTGGTAAACTTCGTGGTCATGGTCAGTGGCACATGCTAACTTTGTCAAGGCATTGCGCACAATTGCCGTGCCAAGCCACCGGTTTTTTAGCCTGTTTTTACCTGCAAGGTCATGCATATTAGATGTGCGCTGTGATTGGGCACTCTGACCGTGGCTGACTCGTGTTATGATTCATAATCGTTTAATGTACTTGGTAAACTTCGTGGTCATGGTCAGTGGCACATGCTAACTTTGTCAAGGCATTGCGCACAATTGCCGTGCCAAGCCACCGGTTTTTTAGCCTGTTTTTACCTGCAAGGTCATGCATATTAGATGTGCGCTGTGATTGGGCACTCTGACCGTGGCTGACTCGTGTTATGATTCATAATCGTTTAATGTACTTGGTAAACTTCGTGGTCATGGTCAGTGGCACATGCTAACTTTGTCAAGGCATTGCGCACAATTGCCGTGCCAAGCCACCGGTTTTTTAGCCTGTTTTTACCTGCAAGGTCATGCATATTAGATGTGCGCTGTGATTGGGCACTCTGACCGTGGCTGACTCGTGTTATGATTCATAATCGTTTAATGTACTTGGTAAACTTCGTGGTCATGGTCAGTGGCACATGCTAACTTTGTCAAGGCATTGCGCACAATTGCCGTGCCAAGCCACCGGTTTTTTAGCCTGTTTTTACCTGCAAGGTCATGCATATTAGATGTGCGCTGTGATTGGGCACTCTGACCGTGGCTGACTCGTGTTATGATTCATAATCGTTTAATGTACTTGGTAAACTTCGTGGTCATGGTCAGTGGCACATGCTAACTTTGTCAAGGCATTGCGCACAATTGCCGTGCCAAGCCACCGGTTTTTTAGCCTGTTTTTACCTGCAAGGTCATGCATATTAGATGTGCGCTGTGATTGGGCACTCTGACCGTGGCTGACTCGTGTTATGATTCATAATCGTTTAATGTACTTGGTAAACTTCGTGGTCATGGTCAGTGGCACATGCCAACTTTGTCAAGGCATTGCGCACAATTGCCGTGCCAAGCCACCGGTTTTTTAGCCTGTTTTTACCTGCAAGGTCATGCATATTAGAGGTGCACTGTGATTGGGCACTCTGACCGTGGCTGACTCGTGTTATGATTTATGTAAGTTAAAGTCACTTGGTAAACTTTGTGGTCATGGTTAGTGGCACATGCCAACTTTGTCAAGGCACTGCGCACAATGGCAACACCGAACCACCAGTAATCTGCCTACTGCTCAAGGAATTCAATGATAGAAGTTTGCCTGATTATGAAATCGATGAATTAGATGGGAAAAATTGGTTCAGTATTATTTCTGGAATCCTAAGTGAACGAATTGACATTCAACTGACACATTGAATTCAACAAAAGGCCCAGGATCATTTTTGCAGGAATCCAATGATTCAACAAGACATTCCATTGTACAAAGAAATACGAAGGACCACCGACAGGTCAAGGCGTGTGTTGTGTTGCGTGGGTTTGTCATTATGTACAGATGGTTGTTCACGCCTATTTGTCGCTCCCTACCACAAATGACTCTACGGAGAATGTGAACAAACATGTGATGTGAAATATGAATGAACATTTCCTGCACCGTGATTTCAACAAAAAACATATTCAAATTATTTGTGTAACATTTAATTTCATAGAACCAAAATTTGACACAATTTCAATGACCAGAAAAACCTTTGAAATCAAATACCTCGAGCAGTAGGGTACATTGTTTGCACCTGCAAGATCATGCCTAGTACATCTGCACTGTGATTGGACATTCTGACAGTGGCTGACTCGTGTTATGATTCATATCCGTTTAAGGTACTTGGTAAACTTTGTGGTCATGGTCAGTGGCACATGCCAGCTTTGTCAAGGCGTTGCGCACAATAGCCGTGCCAAGCCCCCGGTTTTTCAACTTGTCTATACCTGCAACATCATGCATATTAGATGTGCACTGTGATTGGGCACTCTGACCGTGGCTGACTCGTGTTATGATTCATAGCCATTTAAGGTACTTGGTGAACGGTGTGGTCATGGTCAGTGGCACATGCCAGCTTTGTCAAGGCGTTGCGCACAATAGCCGTGCCAAGCCCCCGGTTTTTCAACTTGTCTATACCTGCAACATCATGCATATTAGATGTGCACTGTGATTGGGCACTCTGACCGTGGCTGACTCGTGTTATGATTCATAGCCATTTAAGGTACTTGGTGAACGGTGTGGTCATGGTCAGTGGCACATGCCAGCTTTGTCAAGGCGTTGCGCACAATAGCCGTGCCAAGCCCCCGGTTTTTCAACTTGTCTATACCTGCAACATCATGCATATTAGATGTGCACTGTGATTGGGCACTCTGACCGTGGCTGACTCGTGTTATGATTCATAGCCATTTAAGGTACTTGGTGAACGGTGTGGTCATGGTCAGTGGCACATGCCAGCTTTGTCAAGGCGTTGCGCACAATAGCCGTGCCAAGCCCCCGGTTTTTCAACTTGTCTATACCTGCAACATCATGCATATTAGATGTGCACTGTGATTGGGCACTCTGACCGTGGCTGACTCGTGTTATGATTCATAGCCATTTAAGGTACTTGGTGAACGGTGTGGTCATGGTCAGTGGCACATGCCAGCTTTGTCAAGGCGTTGCGCACAATAGCCGTGCCAAGCCCCCGGTTTTTCAACTTGTCTATACCTGCAACATCATGCATATTAGATGTGCACTGTGATTGGGCACTCTGACCGTGGCTGACTCGTGTTATGATTCATAGCCATTTAAGGTACTTGGTGAACGGTGTGGTCATGGTCAGTGGCACATGCCAGCTTTGTCAAGGCGTTGCGCACAATAGCCGTGCCAAGCCCCCGGTTTTTCAACTTGTCTATACCTGCAACATCATGCATATTAGATGTGCACTGTGATTGGGCACTCTGACCGTGGCTGACTCGTGTTATGATTCATAGCCATTTAAGGTACTTGGTGAACGTTGTGGTCATGGTCAGTGGCACATGCCAGCTTTGTCAAGGCATTGCGCACAATAGCCGTGCCAAGCCCCCGGTTTTTCAACTTGTCTATACCTGCAACATCATGCATATTAGATGTGCACTGTGATTGGGCACTATGACCGTGGCTGACTCGTGTTCCGATTCGTAGATGTTAAAGTCATTTGGTAAACTTTGTGGTCATGGTCAGTGGCACATGCCAACTTTGTCCACGCATTGCGCACAATAGCCACACCAAGCCACCAGTATTCTACCTTGTTTGTACCTGCAAGATCATGCCTAGTACATCTGCACTATGATTGGACACTCTGACTGTGGCTCATTCGTCTTATGATCAATAGAAGTAAAATTTACTTGGATACATTTCTGGTCATGGTCAGTGGCACATGCCAACATGGTCAAGGCATTGCGCACAATAGCCACACCGAGCCACCAGTATTCTACCTTGTTTGCACCTGCAAGGTCATGCCTAGTACATCCATTCCGTGATTGGACACTCTAACTGTGGCTGACTCGTGTTATGATTAATAGAAGTAAAAGTCATTTGGATACATATATGGTCATGGTCAATGGCACATGCAAACTTTGTCAAGGCATTGCACACAATAGCCACACCGAGCCACCAGTATTCTACCTTGTTTATACCTGTAAGGTCATGCTCAGTATACCTGCACTTTGATTGGACACTCTGACCGTGGCTGACCCGTGTTATGATTCATAGCAGTTTACGGCACCGAACTATAATTCTATCACCTGAACTGTGATTGGGCACTCTGACTGTGGCTGACTCGTGTTATGCTTCATAAAAGTTAAAGTCACTTGGTAAACTTTGTGGTCATGGTCACTGGCACATGCCAACTTTGTCAAGGCATTGCGCACAATAGCCATGCCAAGACACTGGTTTTTTACCCTGTATATACCTGTAAGGTCATTCATGTCAGATGTGCACTATGATTGGGCACTCTGACCATGGCTGACTTGTGTTATGATTCGTATAAATTAAAGTCACTTGGTAAACTTTGTGGTCATGTTCAGTGGCACATGCCAACTTTGTCAAGGCATTGCGCACAATAGCCATGCAAAGACACCGGTTTTTTTACCTTATTTGTATCTGCAAGGTCATGCATATTAGATGTGCACTGTGATTGGGTACTCTGACTGTGGCTACCTCATGCTATGATTCCTAGAACTTAAAGTCACTTGGTAAACTTTGTGATCATGGTCAGTGGCACATGCCAACTTTGTCAAGGCCTTGCACACAATAGCCACACCGAGCCACCAGTATTCTACCTTGTTTGCACCTGACAGATCATGCTTAGTACATCTGCACTGTTATTGGACACTCTGACCGTGGCCGGCTCGTGTTATGGTCAATAGAAGGAAAAGTCACTTGGATAGATTTGTGGTCATGGTCAGTGGCACATGCCAACTTTGTCAAGGCATTGCACACAATAGCCACACCGAGCCGTCACTGTTCTACCTTGTTCATACCTGTGAGGTCATGCGCAGTATATCTGCACTATGTTTGGACACTCAAACTGTGGCTGACTCGTGTTATGAATCATAGCCATTTAAGGTACTTGGTAAACGTTGTGGTCATGGTCAGTGGCACATGCCAACTTTGTCAAGGCATTGCGTACAATAGCCGTGCCAAGCCACCGGTTTTTCAACTTGTCTATACCTGCAATGTCATGCATATTAGATGTGCACTGTTATTGGGCACTATGACCGTGGCTGACTCGTGTTACGATTCGTAGATTTTAAAGTCATTTGGTAAACTTTGTGGTCATGGTCAGTGGCACATGCCAACTTTGTCAAGGCATTGCGCACAATAGCCACACCAAGCCACCAGTATTCTACCTTGCTTGTACATGCAAGATAATGCTTAGTACATCTGCACTGTGATTGGACACTCTGACTGTGGCTCACTCGTCTTATGATCAATAGAAGTAAAATTCACTTGGATACATTTCTGGACATGGTCAGAGGCACATGCAAACATGGTCAAGGCATTGCGCACAATAGCCACACCAAGCCACCAGTATTATACCTTGTTAATATATGCAAGGTCATGCTTAGCATATCTGCACTATGATTGGATACTCTGACCGTGGCTGTCTCGTGTTATGATTCATAGCCGTTTAATATACCTGGTAACTTTTGTGGTCATGGTCAGTGGCACATGCCAACTTTGTCAAGGCATTGCGCACAAGAGCCGTGCCAAGCCACCGGTTTTTCAGCTTGTATATACCTGCAATGTCATGCATATTAGATGTGCACTTTTTTTGGGCACTTTGACCGTGGCTGACTCGTGTTACGATTCTTAGAAGTTAAATTCCTTTGGTAAACTTTGTGGTCATGGTTAGTGGCACATGCCAACTTTGTCAAGGCATTGCGCCCAATAGCCACACCGGGCCACCAGTATTCTACCTTGTTTGCACCTGCTATATCATGCCTAGTACATCTGCACTGTGATTGGACACTCTGACCGTGGCTGACTTGTGTTATGATGAATAGAAGTAAAAGTCACTTGGATACATTTGTGATCATGGTCAGTGGCACATGCCAACTTTGTCAAGGCATTGCACACAATAGCCACACTGAGCCACCGGTATTCTACCTTGTTTATACCTGTAAGGTCATGCTCAGTATATCTGCACTTTGATTGGACACTCTGACCGTGGCTGACCCGTGTTTTGATTCATAGCAGTTTAAGGCACCGAACTGTAATTCTATCATCTGAACTATGATTAGGCACTCTGACTGTGGCTGACTTGTGTTACGCTTCGTAAAAGTTAAAGTCACTTGGTAAACTTTGTGGTCGTGGTCACTGGCACATGCCAACATTGTCAAGGCATTGCGCACAATAGCCGTGCCAATACACTGGTTTTTTACCCTGTATAGACCTGCAAGGTCATTCATGTTAGATGTGCAATGTGATTTGGTACTCTGACCGTGGCTAACTTGTGTTATGATTCGTACATGTTAAAGTCACTTGGTAAACTTTGTGGTCATGGTCAGTGACACAAGCCAACTTTGTCAAGGCATTACGCATGATAGCCACACCGAGCCACCAGTATTCTACCTTGTTTGCACCTTCAAGATCATGCCTAGTACATCTGCACTGTGATTGGACACTCTGACCGTGGCTGACTCGTGTTCTGATCAATAGAAGTAAAAGCCACTTGGATACATTTGTGGTCATGGTCATTGGCACATGCCAACTTTGTCAAGGCATTGCGCACAATAGCCACACAGAGCCACCAGTATTCTACCTTGTTCATACCTGCAAGGTCATTTGCAGTATATCTGGACTGTGATTGGACACTCTGACCGTGGCTGACTCGTATTATGCTTCATAGCCATTTAAGGTACTTGGTAAACCTTGTGGTCATGGTCAGTGGCACATGCCAATTTTGTCAAGGCATTGCGCACAATAGCCGTGCCAAGCCACCGGTTTTGTAACGTGTTCATACCTGCAAGGTCATCCATATGCGATGTCCACTGTGATTGGGCACTCTGACCGTGGCTGACTCGTGTTACGATTCGTAGAAGTTAATGTCACTTGGTAAACTTTGTGGTCATGGTCAGTGGCACATGCCAACTTCGTCAAGGGATTGCGCACAATAGCCACACCGAGCCACCAGTATCCCATCTTGTTTCCACTTGCAAAATCATGCCTAGTACATCTGCACTGTGATAGGACACTCTGGCCATGGCTGACTCGTGTTATGATCAATAGAAGTAAAAGTCACTTGGATACATTTGTGGTCATGGTCAGTGGCACGTGCTAACTTTTTCAAGGCATTGCGCACAATAGCCACACCGAGCCACCAGTTTTCTACTTTGTTTATACCTGCAAGGTCATGCCTAGTATATGTGCACTGTGATAAGACACTCTTACCGTGGCTGACTCGTGTTATGATTCATAGCCGTTTAATGTACTTGGTAACTTTTGTGGTCATGGTCAGTGGCACATGCCAACTTTGTAAAGGCATTGCGCACAATAGCCGTGCCAGGCCACCGGTTTTTCAACTTGTCTATACCTGCAATGTCATGCATATTAGATGTGCACTTTTATTGGGCACTATGACCGTGGCTGACTCGTGTTCCGATTCGTATAAGTTAAATTTCTTTGGTAAACTTTGTGGTCACGGTCAGTGGCACATGCCAACTTTGTCAAGGCATTGCGCACAATAGCCACGCCGGGCCACCAGTATTCTACCTTGTTTGCACCTGCTATAGCATGCCTAGTACATCTGCACTGTGATTGGACACTGTGACCATGGCTGACTCGTGTTATGATTAATAGAAGTAAAAGTCCCTTGGATACATTTGTGATCATGGTCAGTGGCACATGCCAACTTTGTCAAGGCATTGCACACAATAGCCACACCAAGCCACCGGTATTCTACCTTGTTTATACCTGTAAGGTCATGCTCAGTATATCTGCACTTTGATTGGACACTCTGACCGTGGCTGACCCGTGTTTTGATTCATAGCAGTTTAAGGCATCGAACAAATGTTTTTATCATCTGAACTATGAGTAGGCACTCTGACTGTCGCTGACTTGTGTTACGCTCCATAAAAGGTAAAGTCACTTGGTAAACTTTGTGGTCATGGTCACTGGCACATGCCAACTTTGTCAAGGCATTGCGCACAATAGCCGTGCCAATACACTGGTGTTTTACCCTGTATATACCTGCAAGGTCATTACATTATATGTGCACTGTGATTTGGTACTCTCACCGTGGCTGACTTGTTTTATGATTCGTATATGTTAAAGTCACTTGGTAAACTTTGTGGTCATGGTCAGTGACACAAACCAACTTTGTCAAGGCATTGCGCATAATAGCCACACCGAGCCACCAGTATTCTACCTTGTTTGCACCTTCGAGATCATGCCTGGTACATCTGCACTGTGATTGGACACTCTGACCGTGGCTGACTCGTATTATGCTTCATAGCCGTTTAAGGTACTTGGTAAACCTTGTGGTCATGGTCAGTGGCACATGCCAAATTTGTCAAGGCATTGCGCACAATAGCCATGCCAAGCCACCGGTTTTGTAACGTGTTCATACCTGCAAGGTCATCCATATGAGATGTCCACTGTGATTGGGCACTCTGACCGTGGCGGACTCGTGTTACGATTCGTAAAAGTTAATTTCACTTGGTAAACTTTGTGGTCATGGTCAGTGGCACATGCCAACTTCGTCAAGAGATTGCGCACAATAGCCACACCGAGACACCAGTATTCCATCTTTTTTGCACTTGAAAAATCATGCTTAGTACATCTGCACTGTGATAGGACACTCTGACCATGGCTGACTCGTGTTATGATCAATAGAAGTAAAAGTCACTTGGATACATTTGTGGTCATGGTCAGTGGCACATGCCAACTTTTTCAAGGCATTGCACACAATAGCCACACCGAGCCACCAGTATTCTACTTTGTTTATACCTGCAAGGTCATGCCCAGTATATGTGCACTGTGATTGGACACTCTTACTGTGGCTGACTCGTGTTATGATTCATAGCCGTTTAAGGTACTTGGGAATCTATGTGGTCATGGTCAGTGGCACATGCCAACTTTGTCAAGGCATTGCGCACAATAGCTGTGCCAAGCCACCGGTTTTTTACCTTGTTTATACCTGCAAGGTCATGTTTAGTACATCTGAACTGTGATTGGGTACTCTGACTGTGGCTGACTCGTGTTATGATTAATAGAATTTAAAGTCACTTGGTAAACTTTGTGGTCATGGTCAGTGGCACATGCTACCTTTGTCAAGGCATTGCGCACAATAGCAACACCAAGCCACCAGTATTCTACCTTGTCTGTACCTGCAAGATTATGCCTAGTACATCTGCACTGTGATTGGACACTCTGACTGTGGCTCACTCGTATTATGATCAATAGAAGTAAAAGTCACTTGGATACATTTCTGGTCATGGTCAGTGGCACATGCCAACCTTGTCAAGGCATTGCGCACAACAGCAACACCGAGCCACCAGTATGCTACCTTGTTAATACTTGCAATGCCATGCCCACTATATCTGCACTGTGATTGGACACTCTGACCGTGGCTGTCTCGTGTTATGATTCATAGCCGTTTAATGTACTTGGTAAATTTTGTGGTCATGGTCAGTGGCACATGCCAACTTTGTCAAGGCATTGCGCACAATAGCCGTGCCAAGCCACCGGTGTTTTAGCTTGTTTATACATTGCAGGTCCTGCATATTAGATGTGCACTGTGATTGGACACTTTGACCGTGGTTGACTTGTGTTATAATTCGTATATGTTAAAGTCACTTGGTAAACTTTGTGGTCATGGTCAATAGCACGTGCCATTTTTGTCAAGGCATTGCGCACAATAGCCACACCGAGCCACCAGTATTCTATCTTGTTTGCACCTGCAAGATCATGCCTAGTACATCTGCACTGTGATTGGACACTCTCACCGTGGCTGACTCATGTTATGGTCCATAGCCGTTTACGGTACTTGGTAAACCCTGTGGTCGTGGTCAGGGACACATGCCAACTCTGTCAAGGCATTGCGCAAAAAAGCCGTGCCAAGCTACTGGTTTCTTACCCTTGTTTATACCTGCAAGGTCATGCATGTTATATGTGCACTGTGACTGGACACTCTGAATGCGGCTGACTCGTATTACGATTCGTAAAAGTTCAAGTCACTTGGTAAACTTTGTGGTCATCGTCAGTGGCACATGCCAACGTTGTCAAGGCATTGCGCACAATAGCCGTGCCAAGCCACCGGGTTTTTACCATGGTTATGCCTGCAAGGTCATGCATATAAGATGTGCACTGTGATTGGGCACTCTGACCGTGGGTGACTTGTGTTACCATTCGTAGAGTTAAAGTTACTTGGTAAACCTTGTAGTCATGGTCAGTCGCACATGCCAACTTTGTTAAGGCACTGCGCACAATAGCCACACCGTGCCACGAGTATTCTACCTTGTTTGTACCTGCAATATCAGGTATAGTACATTTGCACTGTGGTTAAACACTCTGACCGTGGCTGACTCGTGTTATGATCAATAAAGGTAAAAGTCACTTTGATACATTTGTGGTCGTGGTCAGTGGCACATACCAACTTTGTCAAGGCATTGCGCACAATAGCCACAATGAGCCACCAGTATTCTACCTTGTTTGCACCAGCAAGATCATGCACAGTACATCTGCACTGTGATTAGACACTCAGACCGTGGCTGACTCGTGTTATGATTCATAGCCGTTTAAGGTACTTGGTAAACTTTGTGGTCATTGTCAGTGGCACAAGCCAACTTTGTCAAGGCATTGCACACAATAACCGTGCCAGAACACCGGTTTTTTGCCCTGTTTATACCTACAAGGTTATGCATATTACATGTGCACTGTGATTGGGCACTCTGACTGTGGCTGATGCGCGTTACGATTCGTAGAAGTTAGAATCACTTGGTAAACTTTGTGGTCATGGTCAGTGGCACATGCCAACTTTGTCAAGGCATTGCGCACAATAGCCGTGCCAAGCCTCCGGTTTGTTACCTTGTCTAAACCTGCAAGGTCATGCATATTAGATGTGCACTATGATTGGGCACTCTGTTCGTGGCTGACTCGTGTTACGATTCGTAGACGTTAATGTCACTTGGTAGAACTTTGTGGTCATGGTCAGTGGCACATGCCAACTTTGTCAAGCCATTGCGCACAATAGCCACATCGAGCCACCAGTATTATACCTTGTTTGTACCTGCAGGATCATGCCTAGTACATCTGCACTGTGATTGGACACTCTGACCGTGGCTGACTCATGTTATGTTCAATAGAGGTAAACGTCACTTGGATACATTTGTGGTCATGGTCAGTGGCACATGCCAACTTTGTCAAGGTATTGCGCACAATAGCCACACCGAGCCACCAGTATTCTGCCTTTTCTTTACCTGCAAGGTCATGCCCAGTATATCTGCACTGTGATTGGACACTCTGACCGTGGCTGACTCGCATTATGATTCATGGCCGTTTACGGTAGCTGGTAAACTTTGTGGTCATGGTCAGTGGCATATTCCAACTTTGTCAACGAATTTCGCATAATAGCCTTGGCATGCCACTGGGTTTCTACCTTGTTTATACCTGCAAGGTATTGCATATTAGATGTGCACTGTGATTGGGCACTCTGACCATGGCTGACTCGTGTTATGATTTGTAGAAGTTAAAGTTGTAAAAAAGTGCCCCTGCCATGGATGCCGTTTGCCGTTTACCTGGTCCGACCACTGGAGAGTGGTTGGATGTCCAATCGGATTGCAGATTTGGACTCCTTGGATTTTTGCATGCGATTTGGAGCTTTCAGTTGCTCGATTTTGTTGAGAATTCAGAGAGTTAGCCCTACCCAAAGTTTGGGTGGTGAGGCGGATGGAATCTGGTACACGTCCGGGGTGACAAGATTCTCCACCACCGGTGGTCCGTGTTCAGCTCCAACTGGCTCCGTAGACCCCAAGGCCCTAGAGGAAGCAACCAGGGAGGTCCCCTGGACCAGGGCGAGCCACCCTTTGACTTGTCAGTCAAGAAAAGGCGCTTCAAGCCGTCGTCGGCTCGTGTCGGAGACGACTCGCGTCGGTGGCAGCCAAAGGCGGCTCCACCAAGGGTTGCTTGGATGGGCGTAGAAGGGGCTATACTACTCCGATTTGGGCGTGCTTGGATGCGTTGGAAAGCTCAGATCACGGGCTATAAG
>SZWC01000796.1:314652-331579 GCA_023375785.1 Penium margaritaceum | reverse complement strand
CCACACACACACACACACACACACACACACACACATAAAAACACACACATACACACACACATACAGACACACATGTACAGGAGGTTAAATGATCACAGATGAGCGTGGGGAGCCAGTACTCAAGACCATCTTGGTTGCTTGCACCAGCCTTAGCAAGCAGCCACTAAGCTCCCAAGGGATGCTCCATGGAGCAACTAGTTGATCTCAGCCTCTCTCCTCATGAGTATCTTGCTAGGATGTTGAAGAGGCTAGACCTTGTACACTCTGAATGCTGTGCTCTACCTTATCTTTGTTGGCTTGTGGGATTCTTTGGGCTTGTAATGTTTTCTGGGTGCTGATATTGAGGGGGCCATTGTGTTGGTCATTGGCTGGAAATCGATGAGTAGCTGCCCTCGGTTAATTCCGAGAGGTTGGGATCGACCCCCAAGTGCCGTTGCATGCTCGCTTGGATTGTTGCTTGATGTAGATGTGTGCTCACCGGTTCCTACACACTCACTTTCCAATTTGACAATTATCGCGTGTGTTTTTCTAAGGCAAACTCCCACATGTATGGCATGTGCGCCTTGTGGCGATCTCCCCACTCTATCGCTCCCTCTCCATACTCCCTTAGCCAAAGAGTTTAAGGGTAACTGCAACAAGTTCTTTGTTTGCATCTTTGAATTCACAACTTAGCTATCATCATTGGCCACAATGATAGCAGCAACGGCAATCTAGAAGCAAACATCTCTCTTGTCACATGCAAACTGCCTTTGTCTCAGTGTTTACAACAATAGCTACGGCAATAACAACCTATGCAGTGACTAGGTGGCGAGAGCAGGCGGACGACAGCCTCCACGGCCACCCTCGCAATAGCAGCAGTGACAGCAGTAACAACCCCATAGTAGTAGCACCAACAACTCCACATTAGCAGTAGCAGTAGGAGCAGCCATAGCAGCAGTGACCTCTATGCTTGAGTAGCTATCTTGAAAGACAGCTGGATAACCGATATCCTGGTGTCACCCCCAGCTACCAAGCCGATCCTGACCTCATCCACAACTGTGCGTGAATGCGCTTGCATTGACAAGTTTGCCTACTACAAGATGGAGGGCAGAGTACAAGGTATAATTACGACTCTGCCGTTGCATTCCAAGGTACTACCATGCTGAGGACTACGATCTAAACTCAGAATACAAGCGAGAGGACACTAGTGACTACACTGCCTGTTGTCAGTTAGCTTCTGATGACTCTCCATTGGCGTAGAACATGCTAGCCATGGGGCTAGCGCGGGATCCAAGACCTCTTCAATCCTTTTTATGCCAATATCTTTCCTATAACACATATCGACAGAGTCAGCGTATCACCCCTGGTGTGCCTGCACCATTGGTCCTAGCAATAGTCCATAGGTCTTCTTTCCCTCATCACATTGTGTAATCGGGAGCCTCTCGCTCCGAGTCAGCTTCATCTGACTCCTCTCATATTCTTGCTATCGTAGAAGCCACACCTATCTCTAGTGCTGTTGTTTGCTCCAAATACATGCAGTACTCGTGCACCTGCTAGCACTGCACATGAACAAGGAATTGAAAAGTACACCACTGTTGCAGTCAATCAGATGCTCCTTGCAATGGCTGCAGTAAACGTTGTTACACAGATTACCCCCGCAACATGCGTAGTAGGAGCAGCAATAGCAATAGCGGCAACACTGCACTGGATGGAGGCAACTGCATTGGAGAGTGTAATGGTCTCCATCCACACCTCCACAGCACTTGCATCATCTACTCCATCTCTGACTTCCAATGACCATATCAAGGTCCTTGTCTCTACAACTGTAGCCGTCTCCACACTCACAGTTGTAACGTTGATCGGTGTCACGTGTCTCATTATCTCCACATCATCCACAGTAGCAGACATTACAGAATCCGAAGCATTTGCACTCCTCCCTCTCTTTGCACTATGTCTCTAGGCCCGGTGAGCTTGGCACTCTCTTGGTAAACCAGGCGCAGTGTACTAGACTCAACCGGAGGATGCAAGCGCCAACCAGTGCAACGACGGCCAAGGAGAGGCCAGTGTGTAACTTCCCATGTACACGGAAGCATAGGATTGTCTTGGGGAAGCACAGGAACACGTGTAGTACAGTGGAAGTAAACTTTACTTGTCATTCAAGTGTCAACGTACAAGGCTATATGTACATGATGACACAGCCTAGGCAACCTGAGGTCACCAAGCCATGCGCAACTCTGTATGGGCTAAGGATGAGCATATCAGCATCATGTAGCTCATCTTCACTGCTTTCCAACACACCAAGAATTGCATTATTCCATGGAGTAATAGCCGAGATATGGCCGTTTCTGTGAACTACGGTAATCTGCCACTGGCAGCTCCACTAGCTACGATGACGGCTGCCCAAAGCGCCCTTTCTGGTAGTAACACATCTGGGCGCCATTTCAAAGCATCCTTGGCCCTCAATGATCCTTGATTCATTGAATAACAAGGTCCCAAGATGCGCTTCAGCCTTGTTGGGTCTTCCAAGGATCAAACCTTGGTCCTTGGGGATGAATTCTTGTCACATGTTTTTTCCTCGGCCGGTCCAAACTTTGCCTGGGCACAACGTCTTCAAATCTTGATGGGTCGACCCAGTTCTTGGATCAATCTCGTACAATTTTTCTTTTAGGTTCAAAATCCACAGTCAGATTACACATTCAAGGAAGCCTCATGGCATAAACAGTGCGAGTGGCACTGTCCGGCTTACACTACGTTCCCCTTCAGGAGTGAGTCATCCCAGTACGCACTTGGTACTCTTGGAGGATGGCATTCACCCCGCCAATGTTGAAGTTGCAAGAGCTGGATCCCATGAGTTTTGTGCCACATTGTAGCCCTTCCACTTGACCAGGTACTCTCACCCTCGGCCACGACGACGGTGGTCAAGGATGACCTCCACCTCGAACTCTTGCTTGCCCTCAGTGACCACTGGAGGGAGAGGCTCAGAGCTACGACCAGGAGAATACTTAGCCACATCATGCTAGAGCTTGAGAACACGTTGTGGAACGGCATGGAAGACAGAAGAGCCAACTGCGACATGGGCGTCTGCATTTCGAGCACCTCAAACGGACCAAGCCACTGGGGTTTCAACTTGTCCGAGCGGACCCTGCAAAGCTTGACGTGCACACTGTTGAGAACCACACGATCACTGACTTTGAGCAATGTGAACGCACGTTGGTGGTCCACTTGAACTTTTTGCTGTGCATGCTGCGTCACCGTTG
This sequence comes from Penium margaritaceum, assembly GCA_023375785.1. Taxonomy (NCBI): domain Eukaryota; kingdom Viridiplantae; phylum Streptophyta; class Zygnematophyceae; order Desmidiales; family Peniaceae; genus Penium; species Penium margaritaceum. The sequence goes on along the minus strand of SZWC01000796.1, from coordinate 328,343 downwards.
AGATCTGGTTGAAGTCACGTGTAGTAGACTACACTACGGGCAGGTTGCTAGCGACGTTCACATAGAGGGTTGTGGCGTGTATCATCCCATTCACCAACTCGACTTGCACCTTATCGGTGGAGGCAGACGTGGCAAAGTTGTAAATTAGTTCAGCGACCGGCAACCGCTGATCCCACTCCGTCTCGTCCAGATCATCAACTATTCGAAGGAGCTGCTCCAGTGTCCTGTCTGTCCGCTCCGTTATTCCGTCAGTTTGGGGACAAAAATTGGTCGACAGCTGGACATTGCTGCCATACCGCTCCATGAGTTCCTGCCAGAATTTGCTCCTGAAGTGTGGGACACAGTTGCTTACAATGGATTGTGGCACACCATGGAGGCACACCATGTGCTTGAGGAACAACCGAGTCGTGTATTTTGCGCACACCGGATCACGTGTCACAATGAAATATGACATCTCATTGAAGCAATCCACCACCACCAATACCGCATTGTAACCTACTGCTGTCCCGAGCAAGTCCGTGATGAATTCCATGGAGATTTTGTACCACTGCTGATTGGGGATGGATAAGGGTTGGAGGAGATCAGGGGTCTTTGTCCTCCATGCCTTCTGGCATTGGCACATGTCACAAATCTAGTAGAATTTAGAAGCCTCCAACAATACTGTGAGCCACAAGAAAAAAAGAGCCACCGCCTTCAATATCTTGTCGGTGGAGATGTGACTGCTCGGACCAGTGTCATGGCACTCCTCCAAAATCAGCTGCCAAAGCACTGGCACCATTAGAACCACCACCTGCTGCATACTATGCTCCATGTGCACAAAACTGTGGCTCGTGCCACAATCCAACAGACTCCCTATCTTCCCGTTGACGCTTTTCACTCGCGCCTCGAAGAGAATGCAGGTTGTTCCTCCTCATACCCTGAATCCCAAACCTTGACCTCGAAAACCCCCTTGATTACCGCAAGGCATTCGGGTGGGCGGTCGATTGGTGGTTTGGGCTGAGAGGAGCCAGGAATAACGCACCTATTCCCGGCTTCCCTCGTTTTCCAACTACTTTGTTGCTTTCTCTGCTTCCGTTGTGGCTTGCTTTCCCTTCCCTTGTTGCTTGCCCTTGCTTTCATCCTTCTTTGGAGTCTGATAATCACGCACAATGTGGCCAGGCTTGCCACAGTTTTAGTGCTTACGTTGTTGCAACGATCCAATGTCCATGGCCATGTTGTTGCTCTCAGTCCAGTTGCCGAAAACACAGAGTTATGGCTGTTGGCATGAGCCTGTTGCATGCGTAAGTCGTTCCTGCCTGCTGCTGCAATCATCTCGGGCAGGCCATCCTTGAGGTCTCGCATCACCGTCATTGTGCGGGCGTTGTTCTTAAGGTCGTTGCTATAGTAGAAGCACAATTTATGGGATTCGAAGCCATTGTTGCCAACCACCTCACGAAACCTATGGTTGTAGTTGGCAACGCCGCCAGTTTGGCGAAGCCAACACATCTTGGCACACGCGTTGTTCCTCACGCCACCCACAGTGAAGCCCCTGATGAATGATTCTGTGAAATCCTTCCACAAGCTTGGCCATTTCAGGGTAGGGTCACCACTACTACAGGTCGGAGCCGATGGGGTTGATATTTTGATTGCGACCATAATGTCGGTGACCATTGCTGCTCCACTGTCGTGTGAGCTGGACCGCATCACATCGGCCCACGAATCCAATGATGATCCTCTCAACAGGGTCACAGCATTGTCGCGGCGCTCCTTGTACCTTGAGGCATCTACGCCGATGGGGGTGAAGTACAACTATAGTCCGAGTATCCAAGCATACCAACTGGGCCAATCCTTCTTTGATGGGTCAAACAACTCTGGCTTGGACGGGCTCGGGATGCCCACCGCAGCTTCAAGTATAGTGGCAACTGATACTGGTGTTGTCACATGATGCTTCACAAGGTCTTGATTTTGGTGCGGGTTTTACTTCTCCAACAGGTCCATCTTGGCCGGCATGTCGGCAAGCAACTTATGTAATGTTGTAGCTGCTGTTACTTCACCTTGCGCATCAAACGTCAACCAATAGTACATGCCGGTTGAATTCAACTTTGCATCCGGTGTAGCTTCTTCTGCAATTGATCCTCCGGTTACTGCCTTGTCACCGGAGTGCGCGGTTGGCCTTCGGCATGGATCCGCCAAAGAGAGGAGATACGTGCTAGTCTAGACTGTCCAGGAGAGGTTTCCACATAGATGATTGTACCCCTGAGCCAAGGATGGCTCTGATATGAAGTGTAAACCGGGAACATTGTGCTAGCCTCAACCAGAGGATGCAAACACCAACCAATAGTAATGGCAACCAAGGGGAGGCCAGTGCACACCTTCCCGCACATGAGAAAGCATAAGATCTTCTTGGGGGAGCACAGGATCATGTGTGGCACATGATGACACATCCTAGACGGCCCGAGGTCGCCGAGCCGTGCGCGGCTCTGTATGGACCAGGGATGAGCATCATTGCCTCAGCATCATGTAGCTTATCTTCACATCTTTCCAACGTACCAAGAATCACATTTTTTTGTGGAGGACGGCCGAGTTATTGCCATTTCCATGAACTACGGCAATCTGCTGCTGGCAGCACCACTACCTACAGTGACGGTCGCCCGAAGCGCCCTTTCTGGTATTAACACATCAGGACGCAATTCCAAAGCACCCCTGGTCCTTAATCATCCTTGATGCATTGAATAACTGGTTCCCAAGACACGCTTTGGCCTTTTTGAGTCTTACGAGGGTCAAGACTTGGTCCTTGGGGATGAATTATCGTTACCTGTTTTCATCTCATCTGGTCCAAACTTTGGTTGGATGTAACTTCCTCATTTCTTGATGGATCGACCCCATTCTTGGGTTGATCTCGCACGGATTTTCCTGTGTATGCCAAATCCACAGTCAGAATATACATTCAAGGGTGCTTTAAGCCGTAATCAGTGTCGTTGGCACTGTCCGGCTAACATTTTTCTCCTCGCTCTCCCTTTCTTGCCTTTGCGTTGGCATGTTTGTGAGCTCAGGTCCATTGCTTTGTAGCATAGTTGTGATATACAAATCCAACACACTTTCCCATGTCCACTGGGATGGGGGAAACTCTGCCAAAACTTATTTGGCAGTGTGTTGTCACTGGCACACCTCTGTCATGCATCTCGTTATTTGGATGAGGACAATCAATGTCAGTAATCGTCCTCACCCAGTGACAATCAATATGCTCTGTTGATCATCCTCATCCAGTGACAATCAATATCCTCCAAAATTGGCACACCTCTGTCATGCACCTCGTTTTTTGGGTGAGGACGATCAATATACTGCACTGCAAGCATAATTTTCGCAAGATCGCACTAGTCTCCAAGCTGCCCTCACTGCCTAGTGCACTGCAGAGGAAATGCTGCGTAGTAAACAAGCCGATCAGGAAGCTTTCACTGACCACATCCCTGACCTGGTTCTGAATCGTCTCCAACCCACACTGCACACCACTCCCTCTGCTTCCAATGCTGATGGAATTTCTGTTGCATTCTTCACTGTACCCGTTTCTTCATCATTCACCTCTCATTCTGTCTCTACTGACCCACTCTCAGTCACGGACGCCGCCGATGCAGCAGCCGCCAAAGCTCTCACATTGCCCTCACAACGCCAGCCAGACTTTGACTCGCAGCCACCCAACTTCACCTCTAATCTTACCTTCTCATGTTAGGAGGCATGGTTCAGTGCTTCGGCACAGGGTTTAGCAGCTCTGGGAGTACTAGCATGAACCCATAGGTCTCCTTTTGGATTAACGCTCCTCAGACATAGGTCTCCTTTGGGAGTTCACCTCTCATCATCTCACCAACTGGTGGTGTGTCCTACAAGACAATCACATACATCATGTAGCAGTTGCATCTGCTACCACTACTCTCCTCCTCTGCCTCTACCTCTGCTTCCTCATCCTCCACTTCCTCCACCTCGGCCACTTCCCTGGCTACTTAAAAGGGAGGCCAAGGTCTAGAGAAAGGCAAAGGTAACTCTTCCAGTGGTAGATGGGGAGGTGGATAAGGAGGGCACGGAAAAGCCCAGGGGTCTAGCGGCTCCTCACATGTCCCCTCCTCCTTTGGCACCATGAATTGCTAGAACTGTGGCTCTTCTGGACACTTTCCTCCCGAGTGTCCTGCACCACCTAAGAATGCACGCCTTGCATCCGCCATGCAGGCTCACTGGGCGCGTTCCGCTGGTGGCAGTGGGGGTGTTGCCCACGCCTCCACCTCAACTGCATACTCCGTGCGCAATGGACCTCCATCCACAGATGCAGCAACCTACATAACCACCGTGGGTCATCCTCAGCAGCCTTATCCCTGGAGGTGGCCCCCAAAATCTGGAGGGCCTGTCATCTATGGCCCTCCTTCCAGCCCATACTCACCTCCAGATTGGACCACGTCCTCCTATCCTCATCGGCGTCCATTGTCTGGCGTCGTCATCAGCCCTCACCCTCTTGAGGACAACCATCAGCTGGATGCAACCCTCTCTCATGCCGTCCAGCAGCATCACCTCCGTGACGAGGGAGGTGAGAGTGTGCATTCAGACTTGGGGTCACTTGCGTGTGTTGTTGAGACGGCTCTTCGTGGTTCTGCTTCGGGTCATGTTCAGGGGTGTCCACCTGTTGATGCTTCGTGGACTGAGGAGTGGAATTCTGTTTTCTTGTCTGTTTTCTCACTGCTTGTGGTCAGCAGCTCCCGCAGCACTTCACCATTGCTGCTGTCAGTCGCGTTCTTACCTCCATCAGGGTGTCGGGTGGCTTTTGAGCCCTAGACTCCGGAGCCACCCACCACATGACCTCCCCTTGCCGCTTGTTTTTCTTGCTTGGTCCCGTTAGCTTTGTTTGTTTTTTTTTTGCATGGCTCTGATGAAACTCTCCCAGTCGAGGGTGTCGAGGTGGTCCATTTTGTTGGGCCTGCGGGGAGATGTTTTTCCATACGTACTATATGTGTCCGCATTTGAGCTGAGTTTGCTCTCTGTTGGGATGCTCGATGACCAGGGAATGGACTTCTCCTCTAGCAGTGACGTAGCACCCTTGTTGCACCACAAGCCGGCTGCATCTTGCTCCAAGGAAATTGCTGTGACGGCCTATTTTGTGTTCCTACCTTTGCACCAGCACCTGCCATGGCTGCCCTGGTTCACGTTTCCCGCTCTCTTTCCCAAGCGCACACGTAGTTGCTGCACTGCTACCTCTGCCACATTCACATCGCTGCCATTGAGAGTATGCTTTGTACCTTGCTTGCTCATCACCTTGTCCAGAGAAAAATGGAGTGGCTGAACAGTGGCACAGACCCTTGGCAATGCGTTGCGCACACTGCTCACTGAGTCTGGCCTGTCCTTTGGGATTTGAGAAGAGGCTGTTCAGTACATCACATGGGTATGGAACCGTGTTTCACAAGGTCCGCTGTCCAATTCCGTCACACCCTTGGAGCATTAGTTAAGAAAAAGGGCATATCCAAGGCCTGCTGGCGTGTGGGGTACAATGGCCTTGTGCCATTGTTGACGCTGCAGCCACCACTGGTACTTTCACTGCCACTGCTAGAGTCTCACAAGAGCCAGCTGCCACTGCTGGTGGCCAAGCTGAGGACAAGTTCTCCCAGGCCACTAGCACATGGGGGGTCCCGGCAGGTGCAGATGTGAACATTGCTACCCAACTGTCAACTGTAGCTGGTGCACACACTGCATCAGCGGCTGTGATGGCCACGGCAGCAATCCAGATCATCAAGGCCACAACTCTCTCTTCCGTCATCTTCACCACTGCATCCACCTGTCCCACTACATCGCACATCTACACAGTCTTTTCCACCTGCGCTACTGCGACAGCTGTGTCTACAATAACTCTGACCAGATTCTTGTGCCGCATGATGTCTGCCGGATCTTGGGTCTCCCTGCTCGCTGCCTTAGCTGCTGCATTTCTCCCAACTCTGTCCGTGAAGCACCTGTGCCCACTGTGCTATGAACACTCTACATAAGCCCCTCCTCCCCCCCCCCCCCCCCCCCCCCCCCCCCCCCCCCCCCCCCCCCCCCCCCCCCCCCCCCCCCCCCCCCCCCCCCCCCCCCCCCCCCCCTCTCTGTGGCACTCCTTCGGGTGCAGTGGCTTGTGGGTAGATTGCCTTTTCAGATCTAAGCTTGCCTATTTCACCAGCAGGCTCAACATTGTTTTCCATTGCCCACTGGGTTGGGGGAGATGTTGCCAAATTTTCTTTGCACCTCTCTTGCCTCCCTTTTCTTGCATGCCATCATGCCTGACCATGAGGCTGCCATTACACAGTTTGAGGAACAGCTGCAGCAGACGCACCTTGCACTTGATGCTTCTGAAAAAACACCTGCAAGGTGCCGACTCCACCAAGGCCGAGCTGGTCGATACTGTTGACTGTTGCTCGCCATACGGTGCCTCCTTGTTTCTCGCAACCACGTCGACACTGTCATTGCTGGTACTATTGCTGCCATGGGCTCAGCCACCGGTAACACTTGTTGTTGTGTGTGTAATACACGGCTTACGGTGACCCCTCGGCTCATGTCCATCCACGTGCAAATCCCTGGCATGGCTACCGTGGCAGAAGACCGGCGGCCGGACGGGTGCCCAGAAGACTTTCTTCTTGTTTAGATTCGTGTTATAGGACAGAACATAGGCTTGCAACCTATCAGGACGTAGCTCTCGTTGATGCGGCTGTTCTGGTTCAGACGGCTCGTCGTTCTGACGTGTCTGCAGGGAGTTATGCCTAAAAACTGTGGTTTTGCCACTGTTTTGTCCTGCTAGAAAATACACGCCCTTGTGCGCCGCGAGTGTGTGCACCCACTAGGTCAGAGACACTATTTAGGTTGTCTAGGCCTCAGTTGTTAGCTCTCTCTGCACATTGCTTGCAGCCAGACGCGTTGATGTGTCGTGTTAGTCAGACCCTTGCAGTTGATTTCTGCCCTACTGCCTAGCACATGCATGCATGCATTCTGTCATGGTATCAGAGCAGCGAGCCATTGCTCGCACAGCTGCGTAGCAGAGGCACAGCAACCGCAGTAGCAGTGAGTGACAGCAGCCGTTGCCTTGAGTAGCAGCAGCAGCAGCGCCCACTGTCTCAGCGAGAGGTCCTGGGAGGACCCACCACAACTCCGACCGTTTTCTTAAAAACTCTACGACAGTTCCGCGGCCGTTCCGCGACAGCAGAAGCCACTCCGTGGAAAAATCGCGGTGCTCCGCGGTGATGGTGCCGCAACAGATCCGCGGTGTTCCGCGGAATCCGCGGCGTTCCACCGCAACAGCTCCACGGTGGTTCTGGAACATGCCGTCAGCGCTCCACGGTGCTCTGCCGTTGCGAGTCCACGGCAGTTCCGCGACAGTCCCACGGTTGCCAGTCGCGGCAGCTCTGCGGTGGTTGCGGAACACACTGACGGAGGCGCCCCTGCAGTTCGCGGCAACGGTGGCTGTTCCGCAACGGAACGCGCCGACGATGCTGCGGATTTACCGCGGTTGCACGCGGCGTTCTGAAGTGCGTCACCCCGTGGTAACGGTACTGCGGGAGATCCGCGGTGTCCCGCGGATCCGCCGCGTTCCGCCGCGACAGCTCCGCGGTGGTCCTGGAACACGCCGTTGGTGCTCCGCGGTTGCGAGTCCGCGGCAGCTCCGCAGCAGTTCGCGGTCGCCAGCCGCGGCGGCTCTGCGGTGGTTGCGGAACGTAGTCACAGAGGTGCCCTGACAGTTCGCCGCACCCCGCCGTGTTCCGCATTGACTGTGGCTGTGGCTGTTCCGTGGCAAGTCCGGAGTGTTCCGCGGCAGGCCGCGTCAATTCCGCCGGCAGCACCACCAACAGCACCACTGGCAGCACCCCCGGCACTTTCCTCTTAAAACCCGGCCGTCATGCCGAAACTCACCCCCATCAATGCTGCCACTAACGCAGCTGCCGAGAGCATCTCCGTCAGCGGCCAACGCCGGCCGCTGCCATCGTCACCACAGCGGCAGCAACAGCAGCAGCAGCACCACCAGCAGCAGCAGCCGCAGCAGTAGCCGCTGCCGCAGCAGCAGCAGCAGTAGCCACGGCAGCAGCAGCAACCCAGTAGCAGCAGCAGCAGCGGCCGCCCAGTCCGCCGACCTTGGCACGCCAGGTGCACGCGCTGGCGGACCTGCAGGCACAGAGCCGCCAGACTTTGATGAGGCAAGTCGCGAAGCTGCAGGACCTGGTCAGGGGCTTACTGCCCCAACAGCAGCATCAGCCTGCAGACCCAAGGGAGGACCACCTCGCTCTTGGCGGCAATGCTGATGAGGTAGTGAAAATCCTCTCCGACTCTGGAGAGGAGGGTGAGGAGGACCTGCTGCGAGCACGCCTCCTCCTCCTGGAAGCGCGCCGCACAGCGTGTGAGGCAAATTCAGTCCTCTAGGGCACAACCTCCAGCGTCGGCGCCGGCATGGGCTCATCTCGCCGCCCTTTGAGCTTTGAAGAGCTGGCTCTGCGGGCCCACCTGGGCAAGGGGATTGTCTCCTCTACGCCCGGTCCCGCAGTGGCTTCGGCTGTCGCCCTGCCGACGGTCAAGCCATCCAAGTGGTTTGAGTCGGACCCCCCCGTCTTCCGCACTGGGAGCGACTACAAGTCCTAAGAGCCGCGCTTTCGCATGTAGGCCATGAGTGAGGAGGTCCTCGCCCATTGCTTCACCCCCTACCAGGCATCCGACCTCGCCCAGACCGCCCAAGGGTCTGCGCCGCCTCCGGCCTGATGAAGGCCGCCCCGGACTTCACCAAGGACTTCAGTCGTTTCCTTGGCGACCGACTGACCGGCTCGGGCGCTGACCCTTGCGCGGCGTGGGTACTGGTTGTCACCCATTTTGAGGGCGCCACCTTAGCCCTGAGGTCCCAGCGCCTCGCCAACTTCTACTCCCTCTACTAGACTGCTCAGGAGTCCGCAGCTGACTACTGGCGCCGAGCGATCCGGCTGCACGAGGATTTGGGAGACGATGTCCCTGCGCAATACTCCGCCCTCTAGATCATCCTCTACGGCATCCACCCGGACTACGCAGGCGTCTTCAGCAACTTTGATCAGACCTTGCTGCGCGACACGGGGAGCGACGGGACCCTGATGCGCAAGGCCACCCTCCACAACCTGGAGGTCGCCGGTATGGACGTAGCGAACTACGCTCGGCGCAGCACCACTTCAGCTGCAGTTGCCGCCGCTTCCTCCTTCCCGCCATCTACAGTGATAGCAGTACCAGCTCAGGGGAAGAAGGGCCGCAGATCGTCAGTCGGTGGTTCCAGCCATGGGACCAGCAGTGCAAGCAGCATCAGCCACAGCAGCAGTGGTGGGAGCAGCAGCAGTGGTGGGAGGAGCAGCAGCAGCATTGGCTGCAGCAACAGCAGCAGTATCAACGGCTCCGGGAGCATGACTCGTGTGCTTCAACTTCGGAGGCGGCCATCGCTATCCCGACTGCACTTGCCTGACGGGCTACCCATTGGACTGGGCAGAGGTCATGCGCGGGCTGCAGCAGGCGCACGAGGCGCACGTACGCCAGATGTTTGGTGCGACCGCCCGCTCTGCCGCCAATGCTGCAGCCGTCCTAGAGCACCCCGCCACCACAGCGGTCTCCTCCACAGACCCTCGCGACCAGGCGCTCACGGACTGGGATAGGACAATCGCCGAGTTGCACTAGCTTCTCGCCCTGCGCTCATCTCAGGGAGGTGCTAGTGAGTTGACTGAGCCGGTGGGTTCTACAGCTTGTGGATTGTCTATGTCGTTGCGTGATACAACCTGAGCGGAGCCGCATCATTGAGTCCCGTGACACTCTCTTCTTCGAGCATCTCACATTCCGTGACCTTGCTTGCATCCAAGCTCTTCGTGCTGCTCATGCCCCTTGGTGTGCTGGGCCACGTAGTGTGGGGGAGGTTCTTATCACGGTTGGAATAGTGCCACCTGCCAGTGTGGTCACTCCATCACCGACACCCCAGGGTTTGTCCCCAGAGGCTGTGCCCATGGGCACCCCCAGCCCTGTCCCATCTGCGGCTCCCTCCTCTCCGCTCTCGCCCGTGTCTGAGTCTGCATCCAAGTCCGCATCCGCGTCTGAGTCCATGCCCAATCCTGCGTCTGCATCTACGTCTGAGACCCTGCCTGATCCTGCGTCCACGTCCGTGTCTGGCTTTGAGCCGTCCCTGCCTCCAGCCACAGACGTGCCCGCGTCTACCATGGGGCCGTCCCCGGCCGCTGAGGCAGCGCCATCCTCTAGTGACGCGCGTGCTGTGCAGTCCACACCAGCATGTGAGTCGGCAATGGCCACTGCTCCTGCCTCGTCGGACCCCTACACACGGGCACCCGGCGGACGCCTTCGCCCTCGCCCCACGTGTAGCGTCGTCAGCGATGACCTTGGCACGAAGGCCCTCAGCCTGAGTGCTTGCGGCCTCACGGAGGTTCACCTTGGCTATCCCACTGGAATGGCACTACTTGCTCATGAGTGCGGACTAGCTCGTTGAGTCCATGGTGACGGTCGACCCTCCCTCTGTGGCGTATGCCCTGGCCACATGCAGTGCACCACCGTTGTCTCCCAATCCCACAAGTCTGCCTAAGGCCTTGTCAGCCCTGCATTCTAAGCAGTGGCGTGCTGCCTGCCTGGCTGAGCTCCTTGCCATCCGAGAGCACAGCGTCTTTGAGTTGGTGAACTTGCCGAAGAATCGCAAGGCCATTAAGGCCAAGTGGGTTCTACGTAAGAAACTCAAACTAGACGGGATTGTGGAGCGCTACAAAGCCCGACTGACAACAAAAGGCTTCTCCTAGGTCCCTGGTGTGGACTACACCGAGACCTTTGCCCCTGTTGGCCGGATGACGACCACGCTCACACCGCTAAGCCAGGTGGCACATCACAACTGGGAGCTCCATCAGATGGATGTCAACAACGTCCTCCTGAACGGGGACCTTGAGGAAGAGATTTACATGGTCCAGCCACCCGGCCTTGAGAATGGCATCGGTCGCGTGTACCGGCTGCGGAAGGCCTTGTACGGCCTGAAGCAGTCACCTCGCTGCTGGAATCAGGAGATCACCAGCACGCTGAGACGTGCTATGTATGTTCAGAGTAATGCTGACCCATCTCTGTTCCTCTCACAGTCCCCAGCACCGCTCGCTACCATCCTCGTCTACGTGGATGATCTTTTGATCGCCTTGCCCGACCTGGGAGCAGTGAACGCTGCCAAGGCTGTTATCTTCTCGGCCTACAAGATGAAAGACCTTGGCAAGGCCTCTGTCTTTCTGGGGATGGAGATCGTGCGCGACCGTGTCTGCTGCACACTATGTGTCCATGGAGCACGCTACGCAGAGGCTGTGGGGGAGCGCTTTGCTGACCTCCTGGCTGCCATCCGCACAATTGTTGTGTGTGTCGTACACAGCTTACGGTGACCCCTCGGCTCATGTCCATTAACGTGCAGATCCTTGAGACTGGTGACGGTGGCAGAAGGCTGGCGGCCGGCGGCGACGGGCGCCCAGAAGACTTCCGTAGTTTTTAGATTCATGTTGTGTCATAGCACGTAGGCTTGCAGCCTATCAAGATGTAGATCTCATTGATGCGGCCGTTCTGGTTCAAACGGCTCGTTGTTCTGACGTGTCTGCAGAAAATTATTGCCAAAACTGTGTTTTTGCCACTGTTTGGTCTTGCTAGAAAATTGCGTCCTTGTGCGCCGTGTGTATGTGCACTAGGTCCGTGATACTATTAAGGTTGCCCAGACCTCAGTTGTCACCTCTCTCTGTACATTTCAACATTTGCAGCTCCTGACACTTGTGTTTGTGTCCCTGGCCAACCCCTTGCTGTTCTCACCTCCACCTGTGTGTGCTAGTGAGTTAGTTGGCTGGCTTGTACTGCCACGCCAGCGACAGCAGTGCTATGAAGCTGTCTCTCATGGTATCAGAGTGGCGAGCCAGTGCTCGCACAGCTGCGTAGCAGAGGCGCAGCAACCGCCGCAGCAATGAGCGACCGCAGCCGTTGCCTTGAGGAGAAGTGGCAGCAGCGCCCCCTGTCTCGGCAAAAGGTCCTAGGAGGACCCACCACCGTTTCGACCATTTTTTTAAGAACTCCGCGACGACATTTTTACAGCTCCACGGTGACTGTTCCGCGGGAGCAGCAACTACTCTGCACTGCTCCGTGGTGTTTCGCGGTGCTCCGCGACTCAACGGATGCGGCAGCTCCGCGACCCCAGCGGAACGTGCCGAGAGTATCGCAGATCCACCGCGATTGCACGCGGCGTTCCGAGCCCGCCACTCAGCGGTGGCAGTGCCGCGACAGATTAGTGGTGCTCCGCGGTGGATCCGCGGCTGCTCGAACTGCTCCGCGGCGTTTTTGGAACACACCAGCGGTGCTCCGAGGTGAACCCACCGCTACGAGTCTGCGGCAGCTCCACGGTGACTTCGCACTCGATAGACGCGGAGGCCCCGCGGCCGTCGCGGAACACACCTACAGAGGTGACCCCGCATCTCGCGGCACTCCGACGCGTCGACTCGACCGCGGTGGCATCTAGCGGCACTTCACATCAACTCTGCACCAACACGACCAACACGACCACGCTCAGTCCTAGCCATTCCGCGACCATCCGCGGTGAACTTCCGCGACGAAGTGCACCGCAGAAGGGGTCCGCGGAGGAGTTCCGCGGAGAGGGTCCGCGGAGGGGCTCCGGGGAGGTGAGTTTCCGCGGTAAAGTATTCCGCAACAACAACAAAAAAAGGGGGGGTGGGGATAGGCCACCATGCCGAAGCTTACCCCCGCCAGTGCCGCTACCAACGCAGCTGCCGGGGGCAGCACCGTCAGCGACCAACGTCGGCCGCCGCCAACATCGCCACAGTGGCAGCAACAGCAGCAGCAACAGCCACTACAGCAGCAGCAGCAACAGCAGCAGCGTCAGCAGCAGCAACAGCAGCAGCGTCAGCAGCAGCCGCCGCAACAGCAGCAGCAGCAGCAGCAGCGGCCGCCGAGCCCAACAACATTGGCGCGCCAAGTACGCGCACTGGCTGACTTACAAGCGGAGAGCCGCAACACTTTGACAAAGCAGGTCGCCGAGCTGCAGGACCTGATCAGGGGCTTACTGCCCTAGCAACAGCAGATCCAATAGCAGCAGCAGCACCCGTTCGCAGACCCAAGCGAAGATCATCTCGCTCACGGTGGCAATGCAGATGAGGTTGCGGAGTCCCTCTCCGACTCTGGCGAGGAGGGTGAGGAGCAGATGCTGCGAGCGCGCCTCATCCACCTGGAGGCACACCGCAGAGCGCGTGAGGCCAATGCCGCCCTCCAGGGCACAAGCTCCAGCGCCGACGCCGGCTTGAGCTCATCTCGCCGACCCTTGAGCTTTGAGGAACTGGCTCTTAGGGCCCGCCTTGGCAAGGGGGTTGCCTCCTCCATGCATGGTCCCACAGTGACCTCACCTGTCGCTCTGCCGACAGTCAAGCCATCCAAGTGTTGGAATGATGCTCCTCACCATGGCAGGAGTGACTCCAAAAAGGAACACCAAAAAGACAAGCCTTAGTGGCTTAGTGGTTAATGGTGTCCATCTCTAGAGGCAGGGGCCCGGGTTCAAGTCCCACAAGATGAAATTCTGCCCTGCCTCAAGGGAGGTGGAAAATAGATGCCAGGAAGCTAGCTCAACCTCTAGAGTTCCTCTTTAAGTTTCTAGAAGGCTAGGTGAGGGTCCAAGAAGGTGGTACACCTTCTAGAAGGGGTGACTT
>SZWC01000796.1:299652-310168 GCA_023375785.1 Penium margaritaceum | reverse complement strand
AGATTGTTGGAATGATGCTCCTCACCATGGCAGGAGTGACTCCAAAAAGGAACACCAAAAAGACAAGCCTTAGTGGCTTAGTGGTTAATGGTGTCCACCTCTAGAGGCAGGGGCCCGGGTTCAAGTCCCACAAGATGAAATTCTGCCCTGCCTCAAGGGAGGTGGAAAATAGATGCCAGGAAGCTAGCTCAACCTCTAGAGTTCCTCTTTAAGTTTCTAGAAGGCCAGGTGAGGGTCCAAGAAGGTGGTACACCTTCTAGAAGGGGTGACTTATCCTACAAGGCATCTAGAGGTGTCTTGGTCTTGTGGACACCTTCCCTCCTACTAGAAGCAAGCTGAGGAATCTAGGAAGGGGTAGAAGCTTCTAGAGGAGGGAAGGGATGCCTTCCTAGGTGGGAAAAGGACAGCCTACCAAGGAGCACTCTAGAAGCCATAGAATCTGCTAGGAAGCTCCAAATCTGGCATGCTTTGGTGTTCTGGAAAGCTTAGATCAGTGGCTATAAAATGCCACTGCTTGTGAGCCTTGATCAAGTGCTAATTTCCATCCAATTGAGGCCAAAACTATTGCCTCACTCTCTGACCAGATTTTGCCATCCTTGGAACCAGTTGCCTCCATAGTTTCAGTCTCTCCAAAAACAGTTGGTGGTGTGAACCAGCCACTGCTAGGGACCCTCCAGGGTGCACACTCACCCTCAGGCCAACACCAAGTGGTTTGAGTCGGACCCGCCCGTCTTCCGGCCTGGTAACGACTTCAAGTCTTGGGAGCCGCGTTTTTGCATGTGGGCCATGAGCGAGGGAGTCCTCGCCTACTATCTCACCCCATACCAGGCATCTGACCCCGCCCAGACGCAGATGGCAGTCCGTGCCGCCTCCGGTCTGATGAAAGCCACCCCGGACTTCACCAAAGACTTCAGTCGGTTTCTCGGCGATCCGCTGACCGGCTCCGGAGCCGACCCTCGCGAGGCATGGGCGCTGGCAGTCACTCTTTTTGAGGGCGCCACCTTGGCCTTGACGTCCCAGCGCCTTGCCGACTTCAACTCCCTCTGTCAAACTACTCAGGAGTCTGCAATTGACTACTGGCGTCGGGCGATGCAGTTGTATGAGGAGCTGGGAGACGAGGCCCCTACACAGTACTCCGTCCTCCAGATCATCCTCTACGGCATCCATCCCGACTACGCGCACGTCTTCAGAAACTTCGACCAGACTCCGCTTCGTGATCTGGCAAGCGACGGGACCCTGCTGTGCTGGGCCACCCTCCACTTCCTGGAGGTCGCCGGTATGGATGCCGCGAACCACGCTTGCCGCAGCACAGTTTCAACTGCAGTTGCCGCCGCATCTCCCTCCCCACCGTCTATAGCTACAGCGGCTCCAGCTGAGGGGAAGAAGTGCCGCAAAGCGTTAGGAGGTGGTTCCAGCGGCAGGACCAGTAGCGGCACGAGTACCAATAGTGTCAGCCGTAGCAGTAGCGGCGGGAGCAGCAGCAGCGGCGGCGGCAGTGGCAGCAGCAGTGGCAGCAGCGGTTGCAGTAGCACGACGGGCCGATGGCTTGTGTACTTCAACTGTGGAGGTGACCACCGCTATCTCGACTGCACTCGCCTCATAGGTCGTCCTTTGGACTAGGCCAAGGTCACCCGTGGGTTGCAGCAGGCGCATGAGGCACGTATGTGCCAGACGTCCGGTGCGACCGCCCGCTCCACCGCCACTAGCGCAGCCGTCCCAGAGGAGTCCACCACCACAGCGGGTCCCTCCACAGATCCTCGCGACCAAGCGCTTGCCAAACGCGACAGAACGATCGCCGAGCTGCACCAGCTTCTCGCCCTGCGCTCATCTCAGGGAGGTGCGAGTGTGTTGACTAAGCCTAGGGGTCCTACCGCTTGTGGCCTGTCTGTGCCGTCGCGTGGTGATGTCTCTGGTGGTCCCCATGCCCAGCCGTGTGCGCGTGACGGACCTCATGATGTATCTTGGCTGTATGCTACCCATGTGCGCTCTGCTGGTCGCCTTGTTGTGTCCCCCGCTGAGCGTCCCGCTGTCGCGCCCTGTTCCGTCACCGAGTGCCATGTTGCCCCTTGTACACGTGTCACCGATGCCACCTGGGTTGTTGACTCTGGTGCCACCCACCACATGACGTGTCGCCGTGACGCCTTCGTCGTCTTGCACCCTATTGGCACTGTTTGCTCTATTCGCACTACAGCCGGCCATGAGGTCCCTGTCTAGGGTATTGGGGTTGTGCAGTTCTCCGACGTTCTCTTTGTCCCTGATCTGGAACTCAGTCTGCTGTCTGTCCGTGCATGCACCAAGATGGGCCTGGGTGTCACGCACACAGCTGCCGATGCTCGCATCTTTGTACGTGACACCGAGGAGACCGTCCTCAGTGGTACGGTCGTCGATGATCTGTGTCACATCTCTGGATCCTATGCAAGTGTACCCCCTTTGCCTCTGTCTCCCACTGCCCATGTTTTCGTCACTGGTGCTCTGTCCCCCGAGCATCATCGTCTCCTACATCGAGGCCTCTGGCATGTGCACCTGGGGGCAGTCAACAAACTGGTCCCCACTCACCCTGCTCTTGGTCTTGATGCGGCGTCCTTCGAGGCACTGCCCACGACCGTCTGCCTGGCCTGTGCTGAAGGCAAAATGCACCGGTCCACCTATCCTGCGTCTGTCTCCAGGGCCAGTCGGCCCTTGGAGCTTGTCCACTCCGACCTCATGGCTCCACTCCCTGTTGAGTTTCAGGAGGACCGCGGTCGCTACGTCCTGACGTTGACTGATGTCTTCACGCGCATGCGCTGGGTCTACAGTCTGCGACAGAAGAGCGATGCCGCTATTGCCGTTTGCATTTGGCTGGTCATGGCTGAGCGCCAGTCCCCTCACTGCCTTCAGACCTTTCACTTGGACCGCGGCGGCGAGTACCTCGGTGATATGGCCCGCTCCTTCACCGAGCTTGGCGTCTTCCACAACCTCTCCGCCCCCGCCACCCCCCAGCAGAACGGTGTCTTCGAGCGCTGGAACCGCACCGTGGAGGATGCAGTGTGCGCCATGCGCGCGGACAGCGCTATGCCTGAGGCCTTTGCCGTCAAGGACATGGCGTACATGACCTGGGTCTGGAATCGCATTCCCCACGGTCCCCTCCGAGGTCACCGCACACCCAACGAGCTGTGGTACGGGCGTCGCACGAGCTTGCGCCTGGCCCGCATCTGGGGCATCCTTGCCTGCGTCTGGTTCACACCAGGGCAGCAGGGGAGCAAGCTCTCCCCGCGGGGCCGCATCTGCGCCTTCGTTGGTGTCACCCCGCGGTCGAAGGCCTGGTGGTTCTGGGACCCTGAGCGACGCCGCATTGTGGAGTCCCGTGATGCTCTCTTCTTCGAGCATCTCGCCTTCCGCGACCTTGCTCGCATCCACGCTCTGCGCGCTGCTCATGCCCCTGGGTGTTCCGGACCCCGTAGTGTGGGGGAGGCTCCTGGCACGGTTGGCATAGTGCCCCCATCCAGTGCGGTCACTCCGTTGTCGGCACCCCCGAGGCTGTCTCCAGCGGTTGTGCCCACCGGCACCCCAAGTCCCGCCCCGTCTGTGGCTCGCTCCTCTGCCCCCGACTCTTCGATCTTGCCCGTGTTTGAGTCTGCGTCCGAGTTTGCCTCCGTGTCTGAGGCTCTGTCTGAGCCTGCGCCTGCTTCGTCGTCTGAGGCTCAGACTGACCGTGCGTCCTTATCCGTGTCTGGCTCTGAGCCGTCCTTGCCTCCGGCCGTGGATGCGCCTGCATTTGCCGTGGGCCCGCCCCCAGCTGTTGAGGCCATGCCAGCCTCAAGTGGCACACCTGCTGTAGAGTCCACAGTGGCGTGTGAGTCAATGGCACCCACTGCTCCCACCCCGTCAGACCCCTACACACGGGCACCCGGCGGACGTCTCCGCCCTCGTCCCATGCGCAGCGTTGTCAGCGGTGACCCGGGCACGAAGGCCCTTGGCCTGAGTGCTCACGGTCTTGCTGCAGTTCACCCTGGCTGTGCCACTGGTATGGCACTGCTTGCTCATGAGCACGGTCTGGCTCGTGGCACCGCTGAGTCCATGGTGACGGTCGACCCTCTCTCTGCGGCGCATACACGCAGTGCGCTAGTGCTGTCTCCCGATCCCACCAGCCTACGAGAGGCCCTGTCAGCTCCAGACGCTGAGCAGTGGCGTACTACCTGCCAGGCTGAGCTCGATGCCATCCGAGAGCATGGCGTCTTTGCGCTGGTGGACTTACCGAAGAACCACAAGGCCATCAAGGCCAAGTGGGTTCTCCGCAAGAAGCTAAAACCAGACGGCACTGCGGAACGCTACAAAGCGCGCCTGACTGCAAAAGGCTTCTCTCAGGTCCTAGGCGTGGACTACACCGAGACCTTTGCTCCTGTTGTTCGAATGACGACCACTCTCACTCTGCTGAGCCAGGTGGCACAGCACGACTGGGAACTCCACTAGATAGATGTCAACAACGCGTTCCTGAACGAGGACCTTGAGGAAGAGATCTACATGGTCCAGCCACCCGGCTTCGAGGATGGTACCGGTCACGTGTACCGGTTGTGGAAAACTTTGTATGGCCTGAAACAGTCACCTCGCTGTATGAATCAGGAGATCACTAGGACGCTGAGACGAGCTGGATACGTTCAGAGTGATGCTGACCCATCTCTGTTCCTTGCACAGTCCCCAGCACCGCTCGCTGCCATCCTCGTCTACGTGGACAACCTTCTGATCACCTCGCCCGACCTAGGAGCAGTGAACGCTGCCAAGGCCGTTCTCACCTCCGCCCACAAGATGAAAGATCTTGGTGAGGCCTCCATCTTTTTGGGGATGGAGATCGTGCGCGACCGTGTCCTTCCTACACTCTGTGTCCATCAGGGACGCTACGCAAAGACTGTGGGGGAGCGCTTTGCCGACCTCTTTGCAGCCGTTCGCACGGCCTCCACGTCCATGACCCCTGAGGGGCAGGCCGCCCTGAAGGTGGATGACCCAGCTGACCTGGGGGAGCCGGTCGATGTGACCCTATACCTACGAGTCATCGGCTCGCTCATGTACTTGGCCACCACGACACGGCCCGACATTGCCTTCACTGTCAACCTTCTCGCCCAGTTCTCGCAGGCTCCACGCCAGCAAACATTGGAGGCCGCAGTCCGGTGTGTGTGCTACATCCCGTCCACCGCATGCATCGGCCAGTGCTTTCGCGAGCAGGTGTCAGTTGTGCTCGATGGGTACACAGACAATGACTGGGCGTGGAGTCCAGACGGCAAGAGCCGCACCGGCTACATCTTCCTCGTTGGAGGCACTGCAGTGTCCTCGCGAAGTGGGAAACAGGGTTGCATGGCACGCAGCACTGCTGAGGCAGAGTATGTTGCCCTAGGCGCCGGTGCAACGGAATGTGTCTGGCTCGTCTGTCTCTTACGTGAACTACGTCCGTCCATTCCCCCCGTGGTCCTCCAGTGTGACAACATGAGCGCGGAGGCCATCGCCAAGAACTCAGGTGTGTTCCATGCACGCACAAAGCACATCAATGTCAAGCACCACTTCGTGCGTGATCTGGTTGATCGTGGTGAGATCCGAGTCATCCACGTGAGCATTGACAGGCAGTATGCTGATTTTCTGACCAAGGCTCTGGGTCGTTCGAAGTTTCATGCGGCCACTCGTTCCGTTGGACTCTGCCCCATCCCTGTTGCAGGTTGACTCCTCATGTGCCACCTTGCAAGTGTAGTGTCTGCTGCCTGCAGCGTCTGTGCATTTCTTGCTCTGTACAGCGTTGGTGTCTGCATGTGCATGGACGTGTTTCGCCCTCCGGTCATGGGGGAGTGTTGTTGTGCGTGTCGTACTCAGCTTACGGTGACCCCTCAGCTCATGTCCATTCACGTCCAGATCCCTGAGACTGGTGACGGTGGCAGAAGGCTGGCGGCCGGTGGCGACGGGTGCCCAGAAGACTTCCGTAGTTTTTAGATTCGTGTTGTGTCACATCACGTAGGCTTGCAGCCTATCAGGATGTAGATCTCGTCGATGCGGCCGTTTTGGTTCAAACGGCTCGTCGTTCTGACGTGTCTGTAGGGAATTATGGCCAAAACTGTGTTTCTGCCACTGTTTTGTCCTGCTAGAAAATAGCGCCCTTGTGCGCCGCGTGTATGTGCACTAGGTCTGTGATGCTATTTACGTTGCCCAGACCTCAGTTGTCACCTCTCTCTGCATATTTCAACATTTGCAGTTTCTGACACATGTGTTTGTGTCCCTAGCCAACCCCTTGCTGTTCTCACCTCCACCTGCATGTGCTAGTGAGTTAGTTGGATGGCTTGTACTGTCACGCCACCGACAGCAGTGCTAGGAAGCTGTCTCTCACGCACGACCTCCACGCCCATGACCCCTGAACGGCAAGCTTCCCTGAAGGTGGATGATCCAGTTGACCTTTTCTGAGCCAGTCGACGTGTACCTGCGAGTCATCGGCTCGCTCATTTACTTGGCCACCACGACACGGCCCGACATTGCCTTCACTGTCAATCTGCTTGCCCAATTCTCGCAGGCTCCACGCCAGCGAACATTGGAGACAGCAGTTCGGTTTGTGCGCTACATCGTGTCCACCGCACGATTCGGCCTGTGCTTTCGTGAGCAGGTGTCCATAGTGCTCGATGGGTACATAGACAATGACTAGGCGTGGAGTCCAGATGGCAAGAGCCACACCGGCTATGTCTTTCTCATTGGAGGCACCGCGGTGTCCTGGCGTAGTGGGAAGAAAGGCTGCATCGCACGCAGCATTGCGGAGGCAGAGTATGTTGCTCTAGGCGCCAGTGAAACTGAGTGTGTCTGGCTTGTCCGTCGGCTGCGTGACCTGCGTCATTCCACTCCCCCCGTGGTCCTTCAGTGTGACAACATGAGCGCGGAGGCCATCGCCAAGAACTCAGGTGTGTTCCATGCACGCACAAAGCACATCAATGTCAAGCACCGCTTTATGCGTGATCTGGTGGACCGTGGTGAGATCCGAGTCATCCACGTGGGCACTGACAGGCAGCGTACGGATTTTCTGACCAAGGCTCTGGGTCGTTCGAAGTTTCATGCGGCCACTCGCTCCGTGGGCCTCTGGCCCACTCTTGCTGCAGGTTGACTCCTCATGTGCCTCGTTCCGCGTGCTGTGCTTGCTGCCTGCAGCGTCTGTGTGCTTCCTGCTCTGTACAGCATTAGAGTCTACATGTGCATGGACGTGTATCGCCCTCTGGTCATGGGGGAGTGTTGTTGTGTGTGTGTCATACACGGCTTACGGTGACCCATCGGCTCATGTCCATCGACGTGCAGATCCCTGACATGGCTACTGTGGCAGAAGACCGGCGGCCGGACGGGTGCCCAGAAGACTTTATTCTTGTTTAGATTCGTGCTATGGGACAGCACATAGACTTGCAGCCTATCAGGGCGTAGCTCTCCTTTATGTGGCTGTTCCGGTTCAGACGGCTCGTCGTTCTGACGTGTCTGCAGGAAGTTATGTCCAAAACTGTGGTTTTGCCACTGTTTTGTCCTGCTAGAAAATGTGCGCCCTTGTGCGCCGCGTGTGTGTGCACCCACTAGGTCAGAGACACTATTTAGGTTGTCCAGGCCTCAGTTGTTAACTCTCTCTGCACATTGCTTGCAGCCAGACGCGTTGATGCGTCGTGCTAGTCAGACCCTTGCAGTTGATTTCTGCCCTACTGCCTAGCACATGCTTGCATGCATTCTGTCAACACTGACACATCACGTGCTAATCCTGCTGCTGCCGCCACCCTGTGTGCTGCTTTCGCAGTCTAAGCATACGCACTCCTCCGTCTGCCACGCAAGTGCAACTTTGAGAAGCTTCACAGATATGCTCACCTTCTCCTCTTGAAAGGTGTGCTTCCAACTCTTGGACACAAGGCGAGCAGCTTTGGCAAAAACACAACTTCTCACAAGAATCTTCGACTGCGACATCGTCTGTCCCACTACCCACTTAGCAAGCATGTGATGTCCGTTCTCTCACCATTGCTATCCCAGACAATCTCACTGACAAGATCGCCACGTACAACGCAGACATTAAACACAACACTCCTGTTGATCTTGTTGGTGCATATGCACTCGTTCGCCATTGCAATACCATCACTGGCCATGCTGCTCAAAGCACGCCGATGCTCCAGTTCACTCAGTTGCATATGCGCCCTGACAACACTGCTGATGCCTATTGGGCGTGCAGGCTGTTGATTACATGAGCAGTCAGTAAGTTCTCTGGTTAGCTGCGACTCTTCTACTCCCTCAATTGTGCAGTTGCATATTACACTGGATTCCCCTGCCAGTACTTGAAATGCCGGACTTTTCCAAGTCCATCATTCCAATCTTCTTTACCCTGCCCTCACTCAAAAACCACCTCAACATAGAAAAGGCGTGTTTTCTTATGTTGCTCAACAAGACATGCTCTTGTGATGACTCAATCTCTGCCACATAGAAACAATGACTCCATGAAATCAAGGCATGGCCTAAACCCTTGAAACAGTCTGTGGAATTCTCAATGACACATTCATGAAATCTTCGTGCCTTTAGTGAAAATTATCCATTCTGAGGCAATCTGACTTGGTATATACAGATGCCGCGCACTCATTTCAGTTTTGATGTTCTGCATGTGCTTCCAGAAACTGGGATGGGAGATAAGCAAAGCAGAAATAGCTTACAAGCAACAGATAGATGTTACAAGAAGCTCAGAACACATGCCTTCCCAAACCCCAAGCATCCTACACTCGCACTCGTACATGATACACTCTCCCTCCCAGCACATTTCCCCACACGGAGCGCAGAATACATACACCCCCAAGCCCCAAGCATTGCACCCACTCGTACAGCATACACTCCCCTCCCCCAGCACACTTTCCCCCCACCAACCCTGGGGCCCTCTGGCCTGCCAAACCATGGTTCCAGTGCATGGCACTCTCCCTCGTCTTCACTGCTGGCTGGAGGGTCATTGCTGCAGGCCGATGTTGCTGGCAGTGGAGCTCCGGACCATAGGGTGCACATTCTTCAGATGCTTTTTTTTTCAAAACGTCCGAGAAGCATTCACCCTGTCGAGCTCTACGCCGTCTTCTTGCTCCCCAGGTTCGGCGCCGTCTTCTTCACCGACTCCAGCCACTCTGCGTCCGAGACTCGCGGGATGGACTGGTCGATCACCTGCTTCATGATCGTCGCGTCGAGAACGATGTCGAACCACGAAGGCCGCACGACATTGTAGCTGTCGAAGTAGGTGGATGCCAGCACCGGCTGGGGTCCCACGTCGGCCCTGGGGCAGGACGTGAAGGCAGGCCGCCGGGTCCAGACGGGGGAGGAGCGGTTGAGGCCGTAGTCCCCCAGACTCGGGTTGAGGAAGCCGACGGTGGATGCGTCTGGCACGTTCATGATGGCGGTGAACCTGAAAAGGCACGGGCGATGGAATGAACGGTGCTGGTGATGGTGGTAGTAGTAGTGGTAGTGGTAGTGGTAGTAGTAGTGGTAGTGGTAGTGGTAGTGGTAGTGGTAGCGGTAGTGGTAGTGGTAGTGGTAGTGGTAGTGGTAGTAGTGGTAGTGGTAGTGGTAATGGGAGTGGTAGTGGTAGTGGCAGTGGCAGTGGTAGTAGTAGTGGTAGTGGCAGTGGCAGTGGCAGTGGTAGTGGCAGTAGCAGTGGCACTGGCAGTTGCACTGGCAGTGGCAGTGGCAGTGGCAGAGGCAGAGGTAGAGGCAGAGGCAGAGGTAGAGGTAGAGGCAGTGGCAGAGGCAGTGGCAGCATTAGTGGCAGGGGCAGCTATTGCACCAAAGCAGAGGCGCAAGTGTTGGCCAGTGTGTCATATCTCAGAGCTGCGCTGTACCGGCTGAAAGTGCCTCATTGATGCACGTGTCTTGTAAGACCCAAGCGAAGCACACTGAGCACCCCGTAAGTGAGAGTAGACGGGTCACGAGAGAGAGCAAATTACACCTGGCTGGAAGGGAGTTTGGTGACAGCTCAAGTAAGACGTGCTAAGAAGCCCGAGCCTGAGCCCAAACCCGAGCCCAAACCCAAGCCCAAGACCAATCCTATGTTCGAGACCAAAGGCCAAGGCCTATACCCAAGACCAAAGGCCAAGGCCAACTCAAGCTCAAGCCTAAGGCCACACCCACACCCACACACCCACACCCACACCCACACACACCCACACACACCCACACACCCACACACCCACACCCACACCCAAGTCTTGAGGCAGAGAGCGCTGAGCTCACTTGTTGAGATCGCCGACGGTGGGGTGTGCGTCCTTGCAGACGGCGTCGGTGTTGTCACCCTTGGGGCAGTCCACCTGCACAATCTCCACCGTGTTGTTGAAGGCCAGACCAGTGCAGCCGTCGGTGAGCGCAGCTGGCACGGCGCCGGGCGTGTTGGGGTTGCACGACACGTTGTTCACCATGCCCTTGGGCCCAGGACAGAAGTCGAGGAAGTACGGGTACGCCTGTGGTGGTGGACGGCGGGTTGGGGGGCACAACGGGGGTAAGAGGGGGTGAGGGGGGGGGGGGGGGGGGGGGGGGGGGG